>BHFT01050064.1:0-17391 GCA_004320025.1 Laticauda laticaudata | reverse complement strand
TCCCAGGGGCTAAGCCTTAGCTCTGATTTAAGCAGCCACCTCTCTCTGGACTGATTGGTGCATTGCCTACAACTTTTTCTCTTATTGGCTTAAGAGACGTCCAACTGGGGGGGAAACACTGCTGACCCTTATCTTGTTCCATTTGAAAGAATAAAGCTCTTACGATGGAAAGAACTGTTTGTAAATTTTTTGTATTAAGCATCTTAGGGTATAAATAGGCCCCAGGCTTACAAAATGGCGTCACCTCGTGATGGACAGGCTTCAATCAAGATGCCATTGACTATGGAAAACAAGGGCTGTGAGATCGAAAATTTATCCTTAGGCTAAAAAGAGCCCCAGTGAAGTCAGCAAAGGAAAGGGCCACACGATCAGCTGGACTGACGCTGTATCAAAGTTATTGCGATCATTTTTACGACAGTCAAACCGAGGTGTAGGGGAGGTCTACAGACAACTGCCACTTGCTGAACACACTCGGCAATGCCTGTTCCCAGAATCGCTGCAGGAAGAGAGCCCTCTCTTCTTGGAAGAGCATGCCTCAGATCTGAAGTGAAGAATCCCAGATCCTGAAAGCTGAAGTGAAGAAAAAAGGTACTGAAGACGCTGTGATTGCTATCCGACAGAACCTCAGCTGGCTGAAGCTGTTATCAGTTTGCCAATTGCTTTTTACGACCGCTCAAACCGCAGGCGTGGGGGAGGTCTACAGATGCTGCCCAACTTGCCTGAACAGCGCTCTGGCAATGCTGCTCCCAACCTTGCTTGAAACAAGGAAAAACGGCACTTAAGATTGCTGGTGAATATTATCTAACAGAAGCTTTCAGAGACACAGCTACTGACTGAAAGGAGCTGAGTCAAAAGCTGGGGTCTCTTCCAGGGACTGACTTTTATATCTTAGTACAGACTCAGCTAAATGATGTCATAGGAAGGAGTCAACCCATCCTGGGCTCTTGATGCAGCATGGAGGAGAATATTTATCATTTATGGTTTCATTGCTTTTAATGCTGTAGGACATCCAGAATCATTTCGAAGCCAGATGGGCGGCAAACAAATTTAAGAAATAAATAATGCTTATGAATTATTGTTATAACATTGTCTGATTTGTCTTTTATATTAGAACAGTTCTAGACAGCTGTGCTGTCACTATAATGAAACTTTCCAGTAAACAGTAACATACTAATAGAAAACTTCAATATATCTACTATCAAACAAAAAAAGATTTTTCATGAAAATCATACTTTCATCATCAACAAGTGTAAGATTGTTGCCCTGCATGACAGTAGTGTAGGATCTATTTGTCTGTGAGCGTTTCCCTCATACAGGGCAAAACAGTAATACCATCACATAAAAACCTGAAAGATGTGTGTTATCCAAAATGCTACCAGCAAATTTCCATGAATGCATTGATTTTAAGCTAAACTTGAAAAATCCATAAGTACATTTATCCTTGGGGACATAAGACATCCAGACAGAAACTGAGCAACATGGTATATGCAGTACAATGCAGTGAGCCATGCGAAGATCCGTACATTGGGGAAACAAAATAACCACTTCATAAGCACATGACACAACACAGGAGAACAAACACATCAGGACTAGATTTATCCGAATCAGAATGTATTACATAGACCAGAGACCACAAATAAAACCACCCAATAAAATATACAATTAAAAATTATAGAATAAAATAATAAGTAACAGATAAAATCTATTATAAAATCCAGTCTGTCAATTACAAAATCCAGTCTGTCAATTACAGTCTAACTATATTAAAAATAGAATCCATAAGCTGTGTGGCCCTTAGTCAGTTTATTACTAAAAGGAAAGGAAAAAGCAGTGCAAAGGATTTGCCACATTTGTGGTCTAAAATATCTATGATGGGTTTGACACATTTTTGACAAATCTCCATTGCTGCTGCACAGAATCTATCCACCTCCACTGTAGTTGTGGACTATTCGTCCATAAGCAGCCACAGGAGATAAGCAGTGTCGGAATGGCCAACAATTATTGGAAAGATATGTTTTTCCTAATTTCTCTGTAAAAGGAACATAAAACAAATATATGACCCACAGTCTCTACCTCTCCTGAGCCACAGGAACAGAGTGGTATCTTTTTATACTGGCCAATGGAAGTGCATGGCAATGTGCAAGCAAAAAGGCTTTCCAATGGTTTGCCAACTCCAACTGGCTAAGATAGCTGGCAGGAGTAACAACATATCTAATGGGATCTGAAGCCAGAAACAATGAAGCTTTTCCTAAATTCATTTGTCTTTCAATGTTTACAGATTTCCCCCCTTAAGCAGAAAAACACTAAGGATATAATCCATCTTTCACCTTCATTTGAGTCAGAAGTGCCCTCAACATCTTCTCACAAGATGAATCCCCAGCTATATGTCCCTTAAAATGGACATAAATCTTCAGGGTTCTGAATGGGGATTTTGCCAAGATAACTGCTAAAGGTGAAGTTGCTCTGATCTGACCTGCTGGTGACAACAGGACCCAACATAATTATTTTTCAACAAGCATCCCTACTGGAAACTCGTACTGACAATACGAAGACCAGTGCATGAAAAATATGTAAAGCATTATGTCATGCAATCTAGCTGGATAGTACCATTTTAGAGGTCTAAATTACTCTGATCCTCTGATAGATTAAGCAATCTGCATTTAAAAGAAACAGGCCACTCTCTGAAGACAACAAAGTCTGGGGGTGGCCATGGCCAGCAGGTGACTCATTTAGCCCACGGACCGCGAGTTTGACACTCTTGCCCTAAAAGAATGCAAATGACCAGCTGTCTGCAAGAACTATAAATCCTTCCATTTCCCACCATCCAGTCAGAACTTGAATAAGAAGCGAAATGTCTTCAAAGAAAAATCAGAAAGTCCAGTTGCCTATTGAAAAAAGCACTTTTGGGACAACCATGACCTGGATGACTGAGAATCTCCACAGACACTGAACCATGCTATACCACTAAATCTGACTATCTATACTTGTTTGTTAACCTGGAGCCAGTCTGTTTCACCAAGTTCTGTGGGAATCTGTATTTTGCATGAGGACAAAGAAATGCTCTGGGATTTCCATTTATCTAAGACTGTTCCACATCTTGACATGAGCAACCAAATCAAGGACCTTTCTATAATCAATGAATTACAAATTGACTTATTTTTGATATTCTTTCATTTTTTAAATTATCCAGCATGTATTAATAGTTTTTGGTCTCTTGTTTATAATGTAGGGTTCTGACTGTGCTAGATAATTCTAAAATTTATTTATTTACCATATGAAATTAAAAATACTGTATGATAGTTTGCATGTTCTGATAGTTTGCTTTTTTTGGTCTTACTGACCTTACCCTTACTGACTTGAGACAAGACATATATACTTTCCCCTATTTATTCAATCTATCTGCTGAATATATTAAGAGAAGATGGATTGGAAGAACATCTGCAAGGTTTTAAAGCTAGAGGAAGATACATCAGTAACCTGCGCTATGCTGGTGAGACTATTCTGATGGCCAATCTACAAGAACCATAGTAAAAACATAAGATTAAAATAAAATTTAAAGACCAAACTAATGAGAACACTTAGAGCAAACAGTTTTAGAACTGATAGCAAAGATATAGCAGTAGTAGGCAGCTTCTGCCTTTTAAGATCAATCATCAACAGTAAAGGGGCAAACAGTCAAGAAATATGACAAAGACTAGAACTTGGCAGAGTACTTATGAAGGCCTTCGAAAAGATATTAAGATGTCATGATGCCATACTACAAAGATCATAATAGTGCACATAATAGTACTCCCTGTAATACTGTATTCCCTGTAATACTGTATAGAAGCAAATACAGGTACATGACTTTGATGATGCAGGATAGGAAAATTGACACTTGTTCAAATTATCGTCCTTTGGAAATGTTAGACAAAGATCAGCTATTTGTAGAAGCACAAATGCTGGGAAAGGTGAAAGGAAAAAGAAACAAGGATGACCAGCAGTAAGATGGATAGATTCTATTATAGTAATGATAAGTACACCTAACCCAAGACTGGACAGCCCTGACATACTGTATATTCATTAGAAGAACCACGCCAAAATGAGAAGATTGTTAATTACGATAGAAAAACATCCATCTATTATACGATTTCTTTTTATTTTCAAGTGGAATCAACATTATTTCTACGTTCCATCTTCCTAACCAGATGTTAGCCCTCACAGGTAAAACAGGAAACACAACCAAATGAGCTAATTTGTAAAAGTACATTAACAGAATCTTACATATTTGAAAGTACAAATCTCCTTCAGTGAATTTTAATTGCCTGATCAACTATGGTGGGTCTTTATCTGACCATTAAGCATATATAGGCTCCCCAGTCTCTTCTCTGATTGTTTACTAGATGCCATCGTCTCTTCCCCTCATCCCTCAAGGTCACTCTTACATGCCATTACATCAGTTCAACAATTTACATCAGCCACATCATTTCAGTCATGCTTTGTGCTTAGAATCAATAAGAACAATTTTCTGCACAAGAAAGTAGTGGATTACAATGGTTTACCAAAGTTGAATAAGCAAGTACTTGACTTGTGGTAGAAATGTAATTGATTAATAAAAGAATGCTTATTTATTTCATTTTGTTTTATTTTATTTAACATTAACAACTGTGTAAACAAAGATATATGATCTACTTTAGGAGTACACTTACCAAACAAAACTGGGACCAGCAACTCTGCCACCAAGCAATGCAATCATAAAATGAAACATCTCATGACAACACCCATGTTTCAACAATTATTTTAACTGCTATTATTAAGCAAACTGCTGCAGGCACTGAGAGCAGTGTCATTTGACCATGGCTTGCAACTTCCTGCTGGTTTCCCCACTAACTTGACTTGTCAGATGCTAGATAGTTGCAAATGGGGATCACATATCACAGGATGCTGCAACTGTTATAAATGCACAATGGTTGCAAAGCACCAAATTCACAATCATGTGACTGCAGGGATGCTATGCACCAAGTTTGAGGATTAATCATAAATCTCTTTTTTTAGTACTTTTGCAACTTCAACGAGCATTTGGTAAATTAAGCACTACCTAACTGGAATTTATATGGAATCGATGGAGCTGTGTTGCTGCATTTAATATTTCTTATAATATTTCCCCCTCCCCCTTGCACAAAATTATTGGGTTCAATTCAATAGCTAGAACTTAGGGGATAGGCAGTTCATAAAAGAATGGATAAACTGTCCTATCAGCACTAAGGGGAGAAATATAGCATGCATGCCAACATAATTGACCAAACTAGTCTACCAAATAATTGAACTAATTATCAGCCCTGGGGTCCAATTTCAGATCCCTTAATAATACTTAGCATTTATACAGTTCACATATATTACCTCACTATATATTACCTCACTAATTCTTAAAAGCATCATGAGATAAGCCAAAACTATTATCTTCAAATAACAGTGAAGAAGCTAAGGAATAACTTGGATAGTCACAGAATGACTATCATGAGTCATTCTATATAAATTCTAGTTTAATTTTCTCCAAGGTCACCTTTGACATGCAGGAAAAAGCATGATACCCCGAATACTACTGTCAGCTTTGGAAGCCATATTAGCACCAGAAGCTTCCACGCTGCCACATTCCTGTGTCTGGGAATTTGAGAGGGCAGATTTCTTAAGAGTGTATGTAGTTAGACATAATAGCATTCTTCTTTAAAGTCAAGGTCATTCTGCACCTGGACAAGGAATAGTTAGAGGATGTCTCCAGCTGGGATGGATAGTGATTGGGCCATGTGATAGACTGAGGAGTGCAGGGAAATGGATTTTTGATTTTCAGTTACTGAGGGGAAAACCCAGAACTCTCAAATTCAGGTTTTCCCAGATATGCCAGTATGATAATTGTAATAAAATGGAAGTGTCTTGAAGTTTTTGGATTTGGAGTTTGTTTTTCTGGAATGCTGATATTAACCTGAATCCCTAGATCATCAAGCAGCACCCCGATCCAGGGGACTGTCCAGGATCCTGATCCAACCACCAATCTGTCAACTGGGAGGTGCGAAGACTCAGGGAAGATGGAGGACAAATAAGTGACTGAGGGGGGAGCTGTGGGGGGAGATACCAGGGAATTTGTTGAGACCCAGTATTAATCACTCCAAAGAACTGGTTCAAGCCATTGAAGCTGCAGAAACAAAATAAAGGCTGGGTACTTGGCCCAAGGAAACAGATTCCTGGAAAAGTTGCCAATCCAAACTAATTCCTGAGATGGGACCCGAGGTGAAGCTGCCCAAATACCGACTAGGCTCCAGCCCAATGGGACACACCCATGGTCCAGAATGGAGAGAAGTGAGGACCTTAGGATCAGACTAAGATTGGAACCTGCTGCCCACTTCTCAGAGCCAATCTTTGACAGGTCTTCCAGAGTGGTTTGAGTGGCTTGAAGACAAGAGTTATGTTCTGCGGATCTTACCTGGTCAGCAGAGAGGGATCCTAACACAGCCTATGTTCACATTTCCTGACCCAGGACTCCTCAGTGGACCAATGTTGCATCAGCACCTTTTTACTCGGCCAAAGATGACAGTGTTGCAATGGACCAATACCCATCAGATCATGAACTGGTGTCAGTGACTGCAGAAGGTATGAATGAAAGGGACGCTTCCGATTGGATAGCTCAGCTGCACAACGAAGGACCTGCCAAATTGGACAGTGCTGATGAGTTCGTCCAGCTACTCCAGGGTCTATTTGAAGAGCCTGACCAAGTAAATGAGCAGGAAGCCATAATAAAAGTAATGAAGCAAAGAAATAAATCCATTAAAGACCTTGTATGGGAATTTAGGAGAGTCGCCTGAAACCTTGGGCTTTAGCCTGACAGAATCCTTCTCCACTATTTTAAGGAAGCTATTGATCAGGAGGTCAAGAAAGCATGTGGCATCCGTGCTGTACCAGAACTCTTGCACAACTGGTATACCAAGTTGATAGCACTAGATAGAGAAATTCAACCAAACTGCAAGCCCCCATCAGAGAAGCCAGTAAGGAGGACCCTGGGCAGACGTCCCCTAATGAAGTCTTCTGAACCAGCCCCTCCTCAACCATCCAAAATCATCAAATGCTACCATTGCAACCAATCGGGACATCAGGCAACTGAATGCCTGAGGGAAAACCCAGAACTCTCAGATTCGGGTTTTCCCAGATGCACGAGTATGACAACTCTAATAAAATGGAACTTTGACAAAATGCCTGTCTCAGAGTTTTTGGAGTTGGAGTTTCTTTTCCTGGAATGCTGACAAGTATCCTGAATAAAGCTACACCTTTCTGAAGAACCTGATAGATTACACATCATAATTCCATCTGGAAATTAAGGCCTGTTATTTTCTAGAATGTATTTTAAGTCCTAATTAAAAGTTGTTTCCAATATGCTACAAAATAGCTAATTCTGTCATTGTACTGCTTAAAATAAGCAAAGTCCTTGGACCATCGGTCGGATACCAGAGGATATCCTTGGAAGAACAGTTAAAGAATATAGGAAGGCGGAGCTTCGTCTCGGTGCTACAGCTGCGATCTCGGGGCTCTGAGATCGCAGCTGATATTTTCACCCCTTGGTCTGGTTCCTAATGGACCTAAAACCACCCCTTAGAGACGGGATTGGAGAGGCACCGTTCCCAGGATCCCAGGATAATCGCAAGATCTCTGCTTATCTCTGAGGAATAGAAGCCCATCTTGCTGGCGGTGGAAGCGACCTCCAACTGGCTAGAGTTCGGACAGCTACCAAAAAGAAAAGGTGGCTTGAGCGAATGTGTGATTCGGTTGGGTGAGAAACCTCTTTTTGTTATGTAAATTGGCTGAGACCTGAAAGGATATCCTGAACGAAGAAGAAACCTGTTGACTTTATTTTTGTTTGACTGGAATGGTCTTTAAAGCGGCTTTGTAAAGTGATGTCAAAATTGGAGGTATCTTTCCTTACTACTTTTTCTGAGACTTTAATTGATGTAGTGTAGACCAGAGAGAATTTGGTTCTTAATATATTTTCATGCTTCTTTTGATTTTTTAATTTTTCATTAGGATAGAGAACCCCCTGATTTCTTCTTTTCCTTCTGAGTTTTGTTACATTACTCTTCTTTCTGGCGGGGGGAATAAAGTATGTAAGAGATTTTGGCAACACTGCAACTAGAGGCTTGAAATACTTTATCTGGAACTGGGAAGGAAATGTATAAAACTACTTCCTTCTCAAGGACACATTTAATGTGATAAGACTGGAGGGAGAGCACAGAAAAATATTATTACAGTATTTCTGGACTCTTATCAAAGTAGTTCAACACTTGGCGACTTGGCCTTGAAGCTGCTTGGAGAAGAGAAGCTAAATAGAGCCTTGGATTAAATAAATAAAGTGCTGTGCATGCCATATATACTTGTGAAATCTTTACTCGCCAGCCTTTTTTGTATATTTTAACTCTAGTAATATTTTTATTTTTTGCTTTTTATTTTATCCTTTTTCTTCTTGTGGTATGTTGGGCCGCTTTACTATTGGATTTTTCTATTGGATCATAATTGGCTATTCTATCAGATGGATGGTAAGGTCCAAAAAGAATTTGAGTTTTTGAAGCATTTAAAATTGAAAAAAAAGTGAAAAAAGAAGGTGTTTAAATGAAATAGACTGTGTGTTTTTGATTGTTTGGTGGACTTTGGTACTTTTGGAATTTTTATTTGAAGGATTAAATCATTTGGGTGCATTTAATTTTTTTTTTCACAATGGCAATTACTTATGGATGAAACTGAAAATGAATTTAAAAATATGAACAGAGAAACAAGAAGGGAAGGATTCTTTTGGCTCTATTTTTCGTTTCTTAGAAATGGCCAATTTCCTACATATGAAAACTACAAGAACAAGAAGACTGGGCATGAAGAAGAACCATCCCTTAATGAAAACAAGCAACTTTATTTGGGGGAAGAAGTGGGACAAGGGAGAAAAGAAAATGGAGAATTTAAGATTAAAAAAAGAAATAAGTCGTAAAGAATAGGAAAACCATGGTGAGAAAGTGGGACACAAACATCAGAATAAACAACCAGAAAAGAAGAATACACAGAGCGGTGGAGATTAATACATTTGGGGTAAAAAGGGGTAGAGTGGTGAAGCAAGGGAGGAAAAGAAGGGAAGACAAAAAAAGGGGAAAAAACAAGGTGAAAAGTGTCACAACATCCAGAAAGCGTCACAGAACAAGAAGATTACACAAGAGGGTGGAGATTAAGAGGACAAGGGGGTAAAAAGGCTTAGAGTGGAGAAGCAAGGGAGGAAAGAAGGAGAGGAAGCTACAAAGGTTTGGAAACAAGTGTAAAAGAAACAGAATTTATTTTAGGAAAAGGTGTTTTTAGTTAAACAATTAAATTGAAAAAGGGATTCTTGGCAAAGTACATAAGCTTGTGTTGTTTGTATCTTGTATTTGAAATAATGTTACGAGAAGATTGGGAATAATATATGATTATGTAAATGGGACAAATTATTTAATAGTAATTTTAGCGAAATTCTTTTTCTTAAATAAAATAAATTGAAATCAAATATGAGAAATTGAATGTAAAGAAAAATGGAACATTTAGTTCATTGTATAATACTTTAAAACATAAGTGAAAGTAGGGGGAAGTAACTGAACAAAATTTATAAATGTTCCATAGAAGCATGATATTTATTAGAAAGGATTGTGTAAAGATGGTTAAGACTAAATGAATTAATTAATTTTAATGATATAATTTAATTGCTATGGATTGTGTTTTAATTATATTATATATTTTTAAAAAAAAAATTTTTTTCCTTGTTTTTAAAATGATTGAGTCTTATCTTTAGAATGTACTACGCAGAATCTGAATGAAATAGACTGTCTAGTGTGTTATGTTAAGCTTTAAAACTAGGGGAAGGTAAGTATGATAAGGCATTATACTCACATCGGTCATTACAGAAGAAATTTTGGTTAATGAGAAAAGATTAATAGACAGCTTAAACAGGACAGACAAAGGATATAAGTATAGATGATTAAATTGAGATGAAATAAAATATTATAGAATAGATGAGTGAGAAAAGAGTGGAGACTATATAGAAAATGTAAATAATAGTGAATAAGAAATGGAATGCTATATAAAAGTGTAAGCAGACTTTGAATTTATGTCTGTACAGAAAAGATGTAACTCGGGATCAAACTGCCGTCCAAAAAAGATATTTTATGTGTTTTTTTGTGTTTGTTGTTTGTTTGTAGTATATGTTTGTTTGTTAAAAATTAATAAAATTCTTAAAAAAAAAAAAGAATATAATAAGAAATAATTTTCTTCAATTACAAACTAAAAATAAATTAATCCAACACTACTTATAACTTCAATTTATAATAGATTTGCTATGTAGTAAGAAACATTGTTATCAGAGATATTTAGTTGTAGGAATATACTTCTAATTATATATAGATAAAGAAACATTATTAATAAACCCCTTAGGCATATAAACTATAGCAATATAGGCAGGGGTGGGATTCAAATTTTTTAATAACCAGTTCTGTGGGCGTGGCTTAGGTAGTGGGCGTGGCTTGGTGGTCATGTGACTGGGTGGACATGGCTTGGTGGTCATGTTATTGGCTGGGTGTGGCCAACTCAATATCACTCACATTNGGATGCTACAACAGTTGTAAGTGTGAAAAATGGTCATAACTCACTTTTTTCAGTGCCATTGTAACTTTGAATGGTCACTCCACAGAAGCAAAGTACTCGCAAAGAAGGGGATAAAAACTCCAAAGATGTTCCTGAGACAGGAAGTCTAGTCCTTCCAAGAATGTAATAAGGGTTAACGGAGAGGAGTTTCTTTAAGCTACACCAGAATATTTCCTTCCTGCCTTCCTTAGAGGATGAGGCCACTAATTTCTTCTAACAACTGGTTCTCCGAACTGCTGACAATGTTAACAACCAGTTCTAGCAAATAGGTTCGAACTTGTAGAATCCCACCCCTGAATATAGGTTTCCAAGCAGAACAGCGGCAGACCAACATACCTTTGCTAAGCAATGGAAATGACACTAAGGAGGTTGCTGGTAGCTGAGCTTGATGCTCAAATGAACAGAACTTCCCCAGACAAGGAGGAAGCTGTGTGATTGCCCATCTGTGCTCCAGGTAGTTGCTCCTCAAGAAAAGACTGGCCACATCTGAAGATATTATCAAATATTCTCAAATAAAGTGCCAGGAGCCAGGAAAGGCATCACCAAAGCTCATAACCTCATCCAGAAATCATACATCATACTCAATGAATCTACTTTCTAATGTACATTTTTAGGAACAAGGATTTGCAATAAATAAAGTCCTTTAATAGAACAGATAAATTGATAAAAGCCAAGTGAATGGATCTTCAATTCATGGAAATAATTAAAATAGATAGAAAATAAATGCAATATAAAAGTAAAAAGCTTCTGGAGTTGTATTGCCAAGTGTCAGCAGTGACTAGATGCTAAATAATTGGCTCTTTTAGGATCCAGAGACAATGACCATACCAGTAGAAAGGAGATTTTAAACTTGATTATTAACTTTAGCAGACAGATTTAAATAGAAATACAAAAATATCATATAGCAAGCAAGTTAATGACAAATCTCCATTTAGCTGTTTGGATGCTCAAGTGGAACCACAGGCAGATATACAACAAAACAGCCAAAGTTACAGAACATTCAATATTTAAATCTATACTGAAATTCAAAGCAAAAAGGAAAATACCAGGGTTTTATCAAAAATAGGTATTAAAACCCTTAAGACCTTGTTTCCATGGTAATAAGATTGTAGGACCTGACCTTGACTTGATGATGCTTCTATTTATCATGCAAACCAACAGAACTCTGGGATGAGCAGGAGAAACTGAAAACTATACAGATGTACCAGTGCTAACCCAAATCTTCAGGATTTTCTATAGCTATGTGAAGATTCTTCCCATTCTTTTTTCACCAAGCAACATTATTATGATAAAGAATAAACTCTAAGTTCTAAAAAAAAGCATGCCCCATTAAGCATAGCAAGGAGAGTTATGATTATTGCAATGTAATAGTTGTAATTTTAGGATGGCAACCTGTAACCTTCATGACAGAATCAATACTATTCATCAAAATATCTTGGAAAGCTATTTTTAACTAAAGATCTTTGAAGAACAATCTGAAAACAAAATTGTTTTCTAATTGCATTATAAGGGTGAGGTATAAATACATTGCTATTTCAGCACATGGAAGCCATAATACTTTATTAAAGCAATAAATGAACTATATCTAGGTTGACTGGAATTCCTTTCATTATCACTACAGTATCTTTGGCATTCCGCTCTCTTTGACTTGATCTCATGCCCAATTATGTGGGCTTAAAAGAACTACTATGAAAAAAGCACATAGACATTCTAACAGACTTATAGTACAATACATTTGTGTATAGACTGAGCTGGCATCTTATTCTGAATGGTTACTTCATTGAGAATAGTCCATGTTAATGGAAACAAGAAGCCTAGCTTCTTGAGGTTAGAATCTGTCAGGCACACAATTATGACAGAAAAAAAGCAAAGTCCATTAACAAAGAAATATGGGGGGAAAAACCAAAAGGAGAAAAAATGCCAAGTTTATTCAGTCTTCTACAAAAGGAAATCCATTTAGGAGGAAGCATACTAATAGGTAAACTGATTGCAAAGCTGTGAATTTCCTCCCTTAAATTCACTTCAGAAGTGATCAACATTTAAAAATTATATAATCGAATGAAGAACATGATAGCAGGAAAGAAGATAACAAAAATGATGCCTTGCACTTATACCCGGAGTTTTTGGCTGCTAAGGAAATCCAAAGTCTCTAGGCAATGAATCATTTCAACCAAAAAAAAAAAAGACTCCCAGGAACTTGTAGAAAGACTTTTAAAGAAACTTCACAAAGGCAAATTAAGACTCTTAAGATTATAAGTATGAAGGGAAATTAGAAGACTGAATCAATTAGAGAATTATTCATGTTTTAGGATTTCCTTCTGAAAAGAGATCAAGGCCTGAATTAGGGATCAAAATGATGAACTGACTAACCAGCAGCCAACAAAGATATAGATAAGAAGTGGCAAATTTATACACACAGTGAATCCAAACTGACAACAAAGGCTCTATACTGTAAAAACGGAAAACATTACAGCCCAAACAACATATGTAGAAAGGCAAAATCTCCCTCTATGATGGAGATGGGTGGTTTTTAAATGTGATATATAAATAAAAATATAAATAGAAAAAAATAATAAGCCAGCTTCTAAACATTTTTGCAGAATGCTTAAAGAAAACAGTTTAAATTGGAAGTTGTTATATACTTTCTTTTCAATATAAGAAATGCTTAAAATTAAATATTTAAATGGTGGAATACAATTACAGTATGATTTGTTATTTAAATTATATTTATTTTATTTATTTATTTGATTTGTCAATCGCTTACAAGATAATAGGTATAGGTATAAACATGAGTAAGAATACAGGAAATAGGTACAAATAAATGGGGACAATAGGATAGGGACGGTAGCAGAGGTGGTATTCAGTAGGTTCTGACCAGTACTGGAGAACCGGTAGCAAAATTTTGAATAGTTCAGAGAACCGGCAAATACCACCTTTGACTGGAAATTTTACAGTATCCTTCCCCTGCCACGCCCACCAAGCCACGCCCACAGAACCAGTAGGAAAAAAAATTGAATTTCACCACTGGACGGTAGGCACAATTGTACACTTATGCACGCCCCTTACAGATCTCTTAGGAATGGGGTGAGGTCAATAGTGGATAAGGGTGGATTTTCAGTAAGAAAACCTTCACTACTTATAATATATTTCCTGTTAGGATTTTTTTTTTTATTCATCAATTCTCTATTGGAGTTGCATCTAAAAGCAAAAATGTTTCAGAGTCAGTATGGGTTCCCTCTATTGGCTGGTATTTAATGAAACAATACCTTTTCCAAAGCCCTATATGTTAGCCAACTAAATGTAAAAAAGGAGGCATTAAGTCCATTATGAAGATAGCATGGTGAAATGAAAGAAATATGCACTGTAATTTTATTAGTGCTTCTAAGCATTTTTAACTCAGGGATCTGTTTTCTGAGCCTGTAAACTTCCACTGAACATAGGAAATAATGCTATTTCTTTAAGAAAGTATTTCTCATCCTTGGCAACCTGAAGTTGTGTGGACTTCAGCTTCCAGAATTATCTGCTCAGCATGCAAGTTATCAAGGTTGAGAAACACTGCTTTAAGAAGTAGCCAATAGGCACAGGGAAGGTCCTGGGCTCACATGATTCGAAATATTTCATAGATGTAAGGATAACCTAATAATAGGCTTTACTGTTTTTTTTTAAGTTCAGAACATTTTTAAAAATTAAAACATCCCATTTTAAGGATATTCAAACCAGTTTGTTCATAGAACAGTTGGTTTTTGACAGTCTGCATCTGAATGGAGCATGTTTCAGATGTTCAAACTGTTTAGAATTGTTTTGTTGTAGATCCAGATTAAATGCAGTTGTTCCAGGCAGAAATTGGGAGGGAGGGTTTAATAGTGGGAGGAAAGGAAAGCTGAGATTCATGGGATAAGCAAGGCGGTGGAGATGATGGGATAGAAGCCTGGTTTTTTCCTGCAGAAATCTTCCAATAAGAAGCAGGTATATATATCAGGAGTGGCATCTGCGACTGAAGCAAGTGAAGGCAATGGGAAGATTGGGAGTGAATGGGTTGATGGATTACATCATGCTAAGAAATAATAGAAGCTGAAAGAAGGCAGAAAGAGAGGAAGGAAAGGGCAGAAGACAAGAAGAATGCTAAGAAAACAGGTGAGAGACGAGCCAGTGCAGAAGAAAAGAGATAAAAGAAGGGATGTAAGGGGTGACGTATATTTGTGTATTTGTATTAGTGTATTTGTTTCATATAATCACTCCAGGATTCCCAAAGCTAAAAGCAAGAACAATCAAAGCATTCTGGATTTTGCTTCTATTAAACTGTGACTAATTTGTAACCATTAGCAAAATTTACGGATTACTCATTTCAGATTTGAAATAACACTTATCTTTCATTTTATGCACACCTATACTTCTTTTTTGTACTCTAAGCAGATAAAAAAATCCTTCTGGTTTTTATTCACTATGATTATCATTATTAAACATGATACATCTCTAAATACCAAAATTTCTCAGTACTATACAATAAAAATAACTTTAAAGTCAACATTGAAATAATCATAAAGAATTTTCAATCACAGATTATCATCACTGCAGCCACCAGCATGTTAATCTCCACAAAAGCTCTAAGTAAAAGTGGATCTTCATTCTCTAAATAGTCTGGACCTTAGTATTGTCGGAATTTATCAATGATCAGCAATTTGCATTTCATCTAAAAATTTGCACTGTGCAGCGCAATGCTATAAGAACAGATATAACATCCTCTTCCTTGGACCAACCTGGATGCCACGTTTTATACAGTGAAAGTTTTCAAATTAGACACACAAAGATACTCTCAGTACAAATTTGGAGTTGACTAACATGTCCATCAAAGTTTTACACTGATTATCTTATAAAAAGGATACAATTACATACCAACCAAATTTTATAAAAGACACTTTTGCTACTTTTCTCAAAGAAAATTAATGATAGATTTAAGTCTAAAAGTACATGAATGAAAAATGTTATCCTATTCAAGACTTGCAATCTTCCATCTCTTTAGAATTATAGTCACTCACAATGAGATATCCATATTGTGTAGATTTATTTTCAATTTGTTGATCCTCTACAAGCCAATACTAACTTGCATTCAGGAAAGTCACAACATTTCCTGAAAAAGTTATATAAAATAGATTGGGTGCCTCAAGTATACAAACCACCCAACTCCAGACTTCTATTAACTTTCATTCTGAAGAGTAACCACCTTGATGCCACCTGAAATCAGACAGATAGGAACAAAACCATAGCACAGAGTCAATCTACCTATTTCTAAAACCTTGGAATAAAACAAATAAATTTCAAAATCTCTTAGACAATCTAGAAGGATACTGTTGACCATGGTATTGTCAACAGTAGCAGCTTAAAACTGATAAGGATAACAGTGAATGCAAAATAGATGTTTGTGCAGGTAATATTATCAACCTTGATGCCAACCAAAACCAAGCATTTAATAGTGAGTGCCATACCATGTGCACAAATCAAACAGGTGGCAAGAAAGTAGGGGCAGGCAGGCACAACAGATTATGTGCGACAGGAAACCACAGTGTCAGGACATAAAGATCTCAAGTGCCTATATACAAATGGCACAAAGTCTGGGAACAAGCAGGGTGAACTCGAACTACGAATACATGAAGGTAAATATTATATAGTTGGAATAACAGAAACTTGGTGGGATGAAGCCCATGACTGGAACATACTGGTAGAAAGATACAAACTATTCAAAAAAAACCAGACCCCATAAAAGAGGAGGTGGTAGTTGCACTGTATGTAAAGGACACTATATTGCTACAGAAATGCATGAAACAAAGATGAAAAACCTCTTAGAATACATATGGGTCAATATAAAGGAAAAAAAGAATGACATGGCCATGGATTAGATGTCCTTTTGCCAGCCAACTAACAAACATATGCAGGAAACACAACAACAGTAGTAATGGGAGACTTCAAATTATCCTGATATCAATTTGAAAACTAATTCTGCACCAAGTGAAAAATCAAATAAGTTCATTACCAACCTAGCTGACAACTTTATTGTCCAAAAGGTAGAGGGTGAAACTTGGGGGACAGCCATACTGGACTTAATTTCTTACAAACAGAGAGAGTGGATAGAGGGAGTTGAAATTGCAGGAACCTTGGGTGAGAGTTACCATGTCATACTAGAATTCAACATAACACAAACACAAAGCAACAGAACATAATGACAACAGAGTCTTGGATTTTAAAAGAGCTGATTTCAATAAAATCAGAGAGACTACTGGGAAAGATTCCATGGATGAAAATCCTAAAGGGGAAAACAACTCAAGAATCTTGGGAAACTCTAAAAAGTATGATCATAGAAGACCAGACCAGCACAATACCACTGAGAAAGAAAAAACAAGAAATCCAAGAAGAAAACCAGCATGGCTGCACAAAGATCTCTGGCAAATTGAAAGAAAAAAAAGGACAAGTACGAAAAATGGAAAGAAGGACATAGCAACTAAGGCAGAATATCAGCAGATAGCAGAATCTTGCAAAGACAAAAGTCAGGATAGCAAAGACTCATTACATTAGGTGACATTAAGTTATTAAGTCAGCTCATAGATGTCTTTTCTTTGTATTCTACCAACTAGTTTCCTTAAGGCAGAGGCTAAAGGATTCTGGAAGTTCCTCTGGGGAAGGGACTCACTAGAGAGCACACATGAAGCTATCAACAACATCTTCAAAAGG
>BHFT01050063.1:0-11358 GCA_004320025.1 Laticauda laticaudata | reverse complement strand
TTTCCAACAGATGGCAAGCTTTTTTAAACATTTTACATCCTCTTTGCATCCGTAAGTGCAGTGGGACTGGGCCTTTAGATTCTTATCTCTAATAGCATACAAAATTATACATATCATGAATAATATACCTAAAGCAAAACAAAATGCCATACTATATCATTAAGTCTTAACATTTAAAATTCTGCTCCCTTTCATATTAGTTTTATTTCTAACAAAGGTGGGTCATCCATGAGTCATCCATGACTACAGCTGCCTATTGGCCCCAAGGCAATTTCTGGTGTCTCTAGAGCAGTGGTGGGATTCAAAATTTTTTACTACTGGTTCTGTGGGCATGGCTTGTTGGTGGGCGTGGGTTGGTGGTCATGTGACTGGGTGGGCATAGCCAACTCAGCAAGGTGGTGCAGCACCTTGCTATGAGTGATGTCGAGTTGGCTACACCCATTCAAACACATGACCAATGCTGCGGGGACAGGGTGATTTTCTACGTATCTTTCCCCCCACTCCTCCGCTTTAGGGCTGACAAAAAAAAAAAAAACACAACTANAAAAAAAAAAAAAAGCACAACTAAAGATCACAGCTGTCTGCCCAGTCTGCCTGCCAAATGGGTTTTGTTTTGTTTTTTGCCAGAAGCCCCCAGAGATAAAGTTGCACCACAAATCTTACTTTACCTCGTTGTTGTGCTGCTGCCTGTAGTTGCTGTGGGCGCTGCTGTGGCCGCCTGGCTGACCAAGTAAAGAACCGCACCAGCTCAGGGCAACTGTGAGGAGCAAGAGAGGAAGCCAAGGGGCTCGCCTCATAGCAGTCAACTTCATTCTCTCTTGCTCCAGTTAAGCGCTCCAGGCATGTACAAGGGTGTTAAGGGAGGCAGACACCTCACGGATGCATTTTAAAAGTCAGAGAATTTTATTCAAGACTTCTTGTGAATTCAATAGCTACATATCCCCCAATGATGAGTTGGCAGCGATCTAACGAAATGTCTTCCATCTCTTAAAGATCGAGTTTAAGAGCACCCCTATGGAAGAAGCTGAGAATGAGAGCAAAAGTAGCAGTGGCAGGGGCAACAGGGGTTCATGATGGGTCCCTCCAAGGTCCCCTCCTGGGTGACAGCCAGGGCTTCAGCACCTCCTCTTTTCCTCAAAGGTGCAGTGTCTGCCTCCCTTCACACTCCTTGTGGAGGGACACACACTCCTATCATCCCCACCGCCACTATGTTTGCTCTTGGTTCTCAGCTTCTTCCATGGGGTGCTCTTAAAGTAGACCTTTAAGTGGTCCCAGGACATCTGCCTGCTTGTGCAGCACCCTCCCTCCTGGAACACACTTTCTTCCTTCTCCTAACGGACACACCTCTTCCAGCCAGGCCTAGCCAGCCAGCAGGTGGCCACATGTCCCAGAGCTTCTCACCCCCTTGTTGTGAGATGCCTACAGCTGCTGCATGCTTTTTTTGGTGTGGCTGCAATCCAGCAGATGAACTGAAAAAAGCATGTCCTGTTCTATGTGCTGGGCCCAGCAAGTCTAAGCAGCTGGCGCATAGAACGGGGCTACATCGGACCATTGGAGAAGTGGAGCAAAGCTGGAGATCAGTAGCTGCCTCTTTTGCAGTGCAGAAAGCCTCCCCAAATTGTCCGGCTGGTCTTCTCTTCCTCTGTCTGTTTGTTTTGTATGGTCAAGGAGGAGACCAGCTGGCCAAAGGGGCGCCTGCTGGAGGTGACTCTTTTTCAGTCTCCAACTGCCTCTTTTAGCTTAGAAATCCTCCCCGAATCGGCTGGCTGGTCTTCTCTTTTTCTGCCTGTTTGTTTTGTATAGCTGAAGAGGAGGAGACCAGCTGGCCAAAGGGCAACTGCTCGAGGTGACTCTTTTTTGGTTCCAGCTGCCTCTTTCAGTGCAGAAATCCTCCCCGAATCAGCCGGCTGGTCTCCTCCTCCTCGGCTGTACAGAACAAATAGGCAGAAAAGGAGGAGACCAGCTGGCTAATTCAGGGAGGCTTCTTGTGCTGCAAAAGAGGTGGCTACTGAACTCTGGCTTTGCTTCACTTCTCCAATAGTCTGGCTTTGCCCTGTTCTATGCACCGGCTGCTTGGACTTGTTGGGCCTGGCATATAGAAGATGGCATGTTTTTTTTGGTGTGGCTACTGGACTGCACCCACACTGAAAAAAGCATGCAGCAGCTGCATGCATCTCATGACAAGGGGGACAAGAAGTCCTGGGATTTTGCTGGCTGGCCGGGCTGGGCCGGGCTGGAAGAGGCGCATCCACCAGGAGAAGGAAAAAAACGTGCTCCTAGAGGGCGGGCAGGTGGGCAGATGTCCCAGGGCTGCTGCACAGGCACACTACATGTGTAGTGGCTGCACATGCAGTGCACATATGCAGCAGCCCTGGAACATCCGCCTGAGCTGCACCACGGCTGCCATATGGTGGGGAAAGCTAGGAGAGTGACCAGGGCAAGTGAGTGACCGGGTGACTGGGCAACTGGGTTGAGGGTGTGGCCAGCCAGGGGTCACCACCAGTTCAATGACCCATGCCAAATCACTACTACTGGTTTACCTGAACCAGTGTGAACCAGTTGAATACCACCTCTGCTCTAGAGACCCCAATATGAAGAAAAAATTGACTAATTTTGTTTTGCAATGCATCTTTCATTTCTTTTAAAAAAGGAGCGCTAGACTGCTCAAATGATCAGGAAGGAATATCATTCAACGAAGCAGGTGAAAAACAAAGGAGAAGAAGGACAGAACTGTTTTTCATTGCCATCTATATCAGCTATGACTGTTAAAGGAAAAACATACTCTAGAAAGTCATTTAAATGGTCTTGAAAATGAATGCATCCCTAAAATATGTTGCAACTCCTGTGAGAAAAACAGCAAGATGAGAAACTTCTAGTCTTAATAAAGCAATAATAATTTATTACATTTATTCACTGCCTGATTCCTAGTGACTATGAGCAGAGAGAAATGTTTTGAAGCATTTATTTTTGCATGTATGAAAATGTTTGGCAATTTCATTTTGTCCTTTTGAAAGATATCCTTTTGTATATCTATACAGAATATGAAAATACTCTGAGAATAAGAAGAGAAAACCATGTGAAGTATGAATTTGAATATGAGGCATGTTGGTTAATAATATTTGACAATTAAATGTTTATTAATGAAACACTGAATAACCACATTATTAAACATTTCAAAAATTGCAGTCCTAAGTATTTCCATGTTTTGGCTATGCAATCTGGACTGTAATGAATACACAAATTAACTGAACCTACAATATAGAATTAATTTAATGAATATCTCTGTATACTATACATACCAAACAAATTAAAAAACCACCTTATTTTTTCCACTGTGTTAATTTCTAGCTTGCTTTATCTTCCTGCACACATTAGAGTCATGAAAAAAGTCTTCATCAGAGGATGCCTGCAAGGCAATATGCAAACCTTGCAAGTTAAGATGGCAAACAACAAGATAAAAGTAATGTTGAACAAGCTTTGCCCAAGCTTTGCTAGCGATACCACTATTATGAAATCCAAGAACTGCTCATGGAACAGGTCCTTTTCAATGGTATGAGAAGGACCTGATCCATGTATTTCTCAAGCATATTTTTCAAGTAGAAGTATATGCAACGTATTGCGGTGCAGATATTCATCTTTCAACCAACCTTTTTATCTGATCTTCCAGACCCTATCCCATTGATGTGAATTTTGCCAGTTACATGCTCTCTCTTAGTCCTGAAAAGTGGCAATGGCAACCACTTCTGAAAAAACATTTCCAAGAAAACTGCCTGGACTTGTCCATATAGTTGCCAGAAATCTGAAGTAATATTCATCAAGGAAAAGTATCTTATTTAAAATAGAAAATACTGAATAAATTCCTTTGTTAAAAAGAAGAACTATAGATCATGATCAGGTCTAAATTGAGAGGGTAGGAGATGAAGGTTGCAGAATTTGTCAAGGAATCTCTATCTTTCCAACACTACCACTTTCTTAAAATTGAAGTACAAGAAAACAAGGGATTAAGTATCTTCTGATGACAGGTCAACTCAGTTTTTATTGTTCAGCTAATAATAAACAATAAAAACTGTCCCAGAATTTGTATTTAGTTTATTACAATAACTGGTTAGAATAATCAGAAAATTGCTATCACTGAGGATATTGCCTCAAAAATGGCACTCTGGATAGCCTAAGAAGGGGATGAGGAAAACCTGGCTCACCCAAATGAACATATTAACAATTTCCCTGTGGAGCAGAGAGCTTGCATAGAAATCCAGGAATCTGGTAATGTATGTTGGGGTTTTTTTGTTGGGTTATTTTTTTGCCAAGTGTTTTTAGGATGTTTAATTTCAATAGTAAACAAAAAGCAAAGGTACCTTATACACAGAAATTAAAAAAAAAATACCAGTAGGATAGAGTAAGTTAGAAAATGAGGAAAGGTGGGAGGGAAAAGAGAGGAAGAACATTTTGGTCTGGTCTTTGCTGGCAACAAAGTGCTATGGTAGTTGGATCTTACTTGATTCTCTTTTTGCCAGATAATTATTATATTTTTAAGGGCAGAAGGTGAAGGAGTACAAGAAATAGTTCTTGTTAGGAGAACTATTTAAATAGGTAGGTAGGTACAAATGGTAAATGGATGAATGGATGGATGAATAAATAGATGAATTTATACAAAAAGAGAATTGCAGGAAAAGGAAGAGGCCATGAAAAGGAAGCATGGGTAAATGGTATTTATAAAAGGTGAGAAATTTTGGAGATTAACAGATAATCAGATTTGGAAGGGACCTTGTAGGTCATGTAGTCTAACCCTCTGCCCAAGCAGGAGACCCTATACCATTTCTGACAAATGGCAGTTGAATCTCTTCTTGAAAGTCTCAAGTGATGAAGTTCCCACAACTTCCGAGGGCAAACTGTTCCATTGGTTGATTGTTCTCACTGTCAGAGTCCAGTTAAATCTCTCCTTGTTCAGTTTACATCCATTGTTCCTTGTCTGGCCTACAGGTGCTTTAGAAAATAGCTTGACACTTTCCTCCCTGTGGCAGCCCCTCAAATATTGGAAGACTGCTATCATGTCTCCCCTGGTCCTTCTCTTCACTAGACTAGCCTGTCCAGTTCCTGTACCGTTCTTCATATGTTTAGTCTCCAGTCCCCAAATCACCCTGGTTGCTCTTCTCTGTACTTTTTCCAGAGTCTAAATGTCATTTTACAGTGTGGTGACCAAAACTGGATGCAGTATTCTAAGTGTGCTCTTACTAAGGCTTTATAGAGTGGTATTAGTATCTCACTTGATCTTGATTGTATCCCTCTGTTCATGCATCTTAAAAGCCCATGTCACACTGCCACCAACGGATGCAAAAGAGGATATAAAACAGACAAAAAGCTTGCCATCCGTTGGTTAATGCGATGTACTCACTGCCTCCGTTTTGCTTCCTCTCTATCCGTCCAGCATCCGTTTATTGACATTTCATCCGCTCAGAAAGTTTTGAGCTGCTCAAACTTTTTGCAACGGAAAATGTATCCAATTCGTCTGTTCTGCATCCTCTAGGCATACGGGGGACATCCGTTCTGCATTCCATTACGCATCTGTATATCCTCTAGGCATCCACTATGCATCCGCACAACTCAAATCCGTTCCAGCAGTAAACGGACGCAGGGAGGAAGCAGAACGGACGCGCAGCATTTAGTAGCACGGATGAGAAAGCGATGAAAGCGGATGCAGCTCATCCGCTATGCATCCGCTCTGCATCTGCTCTGCATCCTCTACACACTCACTCTGCATCCTCTACGTATCCGCTACGCATACCCGTCTGCATCCTCTACGCATTCCTCTATGCATTGCTTCTGCATCCTCTATACATACCCTCTGCGTCTCCCACGTCCGTCTCCTTTCCGTGTTATCCACTCTGCTTATGCAAATTTTTGCCCCTTTTGAGAGCGGATAACAACGGATGGAACATTTTGTCGGATGGAACATTTTGCTCGTCCGTTGTGTCCTTTTTGCATCCGTTGGGCAGTGTGACATGGCCTTTAGGATTGCATTAGCTTTTTTGGCTGCTGCTGTACACTGCTAGCTCATATTTAACTGGTTGTCCATTAAAACTCCAAGATCCCTCTCACAGTTATTGCTGTTAAGTCTGATTTCACCCATTCTATATGTGTACTTTTGGTTTTTGTTGTCTAAGTGTAGGACTTTACTTTTCTCTACATTGAATTTTATTTTGTTAAATATGGCCCAGTGTTCTAATCTGTCAAGATCCATCTGGATCTTAAGCCTATCTTCTTGGCTATTCCTGCCAGCTTAGTATCATCTGCAAATTTGGTAAGTTCCCCTTCTATTCCCTCATCTATGTCATTAATGAAGATATTGAAGAATACTGGGCCTAAGATGGAATCTTGTGGCACCCCACTACTTACTTCCCTCCATTAGACTTAGACCCATTAAGGACTACTCATTGAGTACAGTTTGTCAGCCAGTTGTGAATCCATCTGGTGGTGATGCTATCTATTCCACTTTTTCCACCTTACCAAAAAGTAAGTTGTGGTCTACTTTGTCGAATGCCTTAACGTCTCAAGACCTACTAATGGGTATAATATTATAATTTGGGGGTTAATGTAGCCTTTAAGTGACAATGTTTATATTTCCAAGAACAACAAGCCTAGAGAATAGGAATCTGGAATGTCATGTAAACCAAGTGGTTTCCTAGCAATGTGCTTACTGCAAAGAAAAACATTATGGTGAGTGCCTATCCTTCCATACAGCCACTCCTCTATACCAATTTTAATTCCCAGACTCTCCCTTCCTTGCCCAGAGGATCTTTCCATCCATAATTTCATTTTAGTGCTGGTTGATCTTTGCTGAGTTTGTATTTGTGGAATGATTTGAGTATTTTTCTAAGGGAGCAGCAAAGCTCAAGAATTATCTGTACATCAGTTTCTGCTCCTGCATTGATTTCCTTGTAAGATCTTATTTAAAATACCAGACTCTTTCAGTGCTTCACACAATTAAGCAGCTGAATAGAGCCTGAAGTATCTTAGTACTTCATGAGAGATCTTTATTAGCAAACTATTAACATCAAGTAAGTGGTGCACAGCTTAGAGCACTTGTCAATGACAACTAATTTAGACAAAGAAAAGGAAAATAAGAAAGAGCAAGATTTCTGATGGTAAATAAAGGTTTCCTCCCAATTCAAGGTATAAAAAGAGCAATATTTTATAAAAGCCATGCACATGTCTAATTTTATATTTCAAATGTTAATATGAAAAGAGAATCAAAAAGACTGATTCCTGGTGGCAAGGCCCAACCTTAAAAGAATACAAACAATAATCTGAACACCATTGCTGTAGTACCAATATTAATGTGAACCTCAACCAATTGGATGTCAGAGTATACAAACCTTGAAAAATGATCCCAGTGCCTGAACCAACTCTTTGCCTGATGTGGGTTTTTAGACATCGTTCATTCAATATTTGATGGGAAATCATATTTCCTATATTTAGCATGTTAAAAGCATGGGATGGGTTATGTTACTGGAGAGTTGGATCATTGAAATTGAGAAGCATTCCAGATTTCAGCATTTGGTACACATGTTTTGCTATGAGGACATATATTACACTATTGGTTAGATACGGTATATGCATGCATGGACGCATACTCTTATAAATGTCTGCCAGTGTAATTTTATTTTGCAAATTACTGTTTATGTCCTTGGTTTTAGGTGATGCATTTCCTTCTTTGATTAGGCAGAAGTAGCTACTTCTATCAACTCAAGGGTGGCTGAAATATTTGAAAGGTGAAGGGAAACGATTTCCTTCCTCCCCTTTCAAATACTTAGGGCTGCAAAAAATCAAAATGATTTTTGAAATGTATATTAACCTTGTCTTTATTGTACCACAAGTATCCATGCCAACCAAATTGCAGGTCATGTCCTAACTCTAAAAATCTTTTATATCTCAGAAACATCTACTCTTTTATCCAACTAAATAACAAGCTGCAACATACAATTTCAGATCAAATATATATATATTCTACATAATTGTGCATAATTAAATGACTAATATAAAACAATGATTAAAATACATAAAAAACATACTAATAAATATCTCCCAAGTCCCCAGATGCAATCAACAGTGGAGTCATCTAGCAAAATCTCCAGTTCCATGAGGGCCCCAGGCCTGGTCACATAACCAGCTCTTGAAGGCCTTTTGGAAGGTCAGAAGGACCTTCTAACTTCAGAAGAAAGGATGTTCCATAAGGTGCTCAGCCATTGTGTTTGCTAAACTACAACTGTAAAACTCTCCCAAACTCAGGAAAACAAAAGCAACAATTCTAGGTTCAGCTATTTTTTTTCAAGAGAGGTAGATTATAGTTGACCAGAAGAGTGTTTTCATTCTTGAAGAAGAAACAGTTGTAACTTTCTCTCTGCCTACTACATCTTTATGGGTTGTTCTCAAATATTCAGTGCAGCCTTAGTCACCAAAAGATTGGCCAGTCATACCCCAAGGAAATTTTTTTGCCTTTAGGAGAATTGTGTGGATTGGTTCTAAAAGTGTTCATCTACAAAAAAACATGAAAGGTACTTCATGAATTATAAATGTTGTATCTTCCTTGGTAACAAAAGCATAATTGAAGCATTAGGGATGCCTAGATAAGGTTTGTGTTTTTTTGCCAATTGAAACCATTTTCCCCCAATTCTTTATTTTTGCAACCACAGAGTAATTGCCTTTGCGTGTTTTGTGTCACCCATGCTGTGAATTACCTTTCTTTATAAGCCAATAATGACACACTTTAACATATAATTCCCTGAAGGAACATTAAATCCAATTTGGAAACCAATTACTAATAACAAAGTATGGAAACTTTGGAAGAGAAAATGCCCTATGCTTCAAGATATTTTTTAAGAAAAAAAAATGTTTTGAAGATACATTGTTTGTACCTTAATTTGTTAATTTTGTTATAGTACAATTTTGTGGTACTGATTTCTAAGCTGCTAAGGATGCTTCAGACAGTTTGGAGGGTAGGAATGGGATAGTCTATATCCTCCAATTAGAATTTGAGATGCTTCACATATTGAGGATTCAAATTTCATGATATTTCAAGTAGGCATGTGAAATCAGTGTCATTAATGGAAGATTAATATATTCAATTGCCTACATTGGGGCTCATATAAGTTTGATTCACTAAATCAAGATTCAACCAATTTCATTTTTTTCTGATGTATATCTATGATAATAAGTGGGTATCCAAAGCAGTATGATCTGGGGCCAATTGTACAAATGCAATTTCTATCCTTGAGATTTATTGGGTAAGTAGCAGCAGTATAAATATTTGATACAGCATTGGGATTATGAGAATAAATTTGGTAGACTGCCTGTGTATTCAGAAGCTTCCATTCGAAGGACCTTAAAACCAGGCCCTGCAAATTGGCTGGGGACAATGATGTGGACACACTATTTTGAAAATAGTTGGTTGAGTGACAGATAAAACCCACCCCTTTATCTTTTTGTTCTCTTGGTTTTTTAATTTATGATTTTATGGCATTGTAAATCATCCAGAATCATTTTGGCTAGTGGGATAGGTAGAATATAGATTTAACAAACAAACACATAAACATTGAAGGAGGGAAGATATATTAATCTATGCTGGCAAAATAATGAGGAGAATTTTAAAGTATATTTTCTAACTAACTAATGTTATTAAAAGTCATAAGCTTTCATCAGATGCATCTCATGAACATTTATGTTTTTTAAGAAAAGTAGTCTGAAAAGATTCTTAATTCTATCCTCCATCTGCAATGCACATAGGAATACCAAAGTAATGTTAGCTATTAAAAGTTCCCTGTGAGTGTCATTTACATTGCAGAAAATAAAAATAACTTGTTCCCCCCACTCTTAATGTACCTGAGATTCATTTTTGGAAGAATGTTCATCATGCTGGAAATGATTGGCTGCCAGAAAATTTTCCTTCTGACTTTCATGGTCTGCCAATAAGCTGATGAAAAGTTATTTTAGCCAAGTAAAACTGAAAACAATAAATGGAAAAGATTTCTATCAGTGTGATCATCCTCATTGCCACTGAACTGCCAATTTCAAAATAAATAGGATAAGTTTGTTTTGGATCAAAGTATGATGAGATAGGGTAAGTGAATTCAAAATGCAATATTACATAAAGATTATTCATCTAAATAAAATCTGGAGAACTGTAAATATTAAGGCTAAGTCCCACTGGCCAACGGACGCAAAACGTATGCAAAAAGGACACAGCAGATGAGCAAAATTTCCGGGGTGGCCCCATCCGTTGTCATCCGCTCCAAAAAGTGGTGAAAATTTGCATAAACAGAATGGAAAAGAATGGAAAAGAACGGACGTGGGTAGTATGTAGCGGGGATGTTAAACAGATGTTCATAGGAAGCCTAGCGGATGTATATCGGATGCAAACCGTTCACTGCGCATCCTTTCTATTTCCGTGCTACTAATGCTGTGTAGACATTCCATGTACCTTTTGTNCATTTGTTGCTCGGATGTCACGGATTTACATCATACACGGCAGAAAGTTCATCCATTCACAAAGTTTTGTGCAGCTCAAAACTTCTTGCGCGGATGAAATCGCAATGGATGGATGATTGACTGATAGAGCGTATGAAACACATATGCAATGAGTACACAACGAATGCATAGCGTTTTCCAATGGATGGCAAGCTTTTTTTAACATTTTACATCCTCTTTGCATCCATTAGTGCAGTGGGACAGGAGCTTTAATAAGAATGTCTTCCAATGGCAGAACATTAAGCATCTCTACACAGTATTCTGTTTGTTTTCGCAGTACAAATTTTGTGAACTCATACATGTTTTTAGGTATCTTTAAAAAAAAGACTACCTTACTGTGAGATTTTGCAGTCATGATCTTGCACTGATATTTTAGTTTTAATGGATAGTTTTTATTTTATGTTTAAACTATTTTGATTTTACCTTTTAAATTTTGCTTTGTTCATTGAAATAATGAATTGTTCATCATAGAATGTCTCCCACAAGTGTGAAATACTACAAACATTGAATTTTTTTAAAAAAACAACAGAATAAGGCTTGAAAAAATAAGTGTTATATCATGCTGTTATCTGATCACTATCTCATTGTGACTTGTCCTGGATGACAAGAGACTGAAAAATAGAGCGAAAATCAAGTTCTAGCCTGTGATAGAAAATTGAATACTGAATTTAAAAAAAAAACTAATCTACCATCTTTTTCTTGGGTCACATGTGGAACCCTCAAAACTAAAATACAACATTTAAAGGTCCTGTCACACTGGCCAACGGATGCAAAACGTTTGTAGAAAGGACACAGCGGACGAGAAAAATGTTCCATCCGTTGTTATCCGCTCTCAAA
>BHFT01050062.1:0-36793 GCA_004320025.1 Laticauda laticaudata | reverse complement strand
CTCTTTTAACTTCCAGTTTCTCATAGGTTTTGGTCTGGCTATTTATTTCCTCCCCGTAGAGGTCTGATATTTGTTTTCTTAAGTTTTCGCGGGTACTTACATGTATGCTTTTTGGCAACTGGCTCACTTTTAAGACTGTTTGCAACATCCCAAGCATATGGTCACATGTCCATAATTTGCAATGGGTTTGGGGTGTTTTTTTTTGCCAATTTCCAATGTTTACTTCCAGTTTCTGGCAAAAAAATACCACTTTTGAGGAAAATTGATTTGTTTAAGGACTATGGTGTTCATTTAGCAATGGCTGCAAAATCTGTTGAAAAATCGGGACCAGTCATATGATTCCTCAACTTATAACATGCAATGATTTGTGACTGTGATTCCACAGCCAGTTATGGTGATATGTTAAGGGGTGATTGTGATTTTCTTCACCTAGAGAGCAGCTGCATCGAATCTTTGCCATCAAATTCAGGATGGGATGAATTCATAATAAGATTCACTGGAAAACAAGATAGGACAGATGTATGAGTGATGCAATGTTAAAGTCAAGCAAATGATTTTTCCATTCATAGCTGAGCAGGGAAGTAGAAAATTACCTTCTGTTTTTTTTTCTGGAGATATATTCTTATGTCTTCCCACTGTCTTTCTATCATCACCACTATCTGGAGTTGCAAGTCAATATATATTAAAAATCCAAAATTGATGATAACCATGCTCAGGTGTCTGCCAAAAAAATGCAATTAGTGAACCTTCAATACGCAACTTTGAGAAGATGATTCACTGCTTTCTCTTTTCATACATTAAGCTCTTTTGAGTGTGGAAATCCAAGGAACTGTTACCATGGGCAACAATGTCCAGCCATTCAAGCATATAGTATGCCTTAACACTTCAGGTCCCCACTATTAAATTGACACAAACCCCTGGACTTCCCAAAGGTGCTTTTTCAAGAGGCCACTGGACTTTTGGGGTTTTCTTTGAAAACGTTTCGCTTCTCAACCAAGAAGCTTCTTCAGCCATGACAGTTACAAGCATTAGACTAATCAATAACCACAAGAAAGTGAAGGAAAAACATTGGAAATGAACTCCCTGGGGTTGGGATCAAAAGATTAATTACATCCCACCAATAATTGTATTTCTGCAAAAACAACATACATTCAGTTTTTGATTATGTACCATCAGGTGGTAATTGATGCTTAGTGACCACATGGATAGATTTCCTTCTTTCTTTCAGGTCTTCCAATGGTACACCTATCCATCACAGCTCTACAGATAGTCTTTGACTTACTACCATGATTGAGCCCAAAATGTCTGTTGCTAAGCAAGGCAATTGTTAAATGAATTTTTCCCTATGTTGTGATCTTTCTTGCCACCATTGTCAAATGAATCACTGCAGGTAAGTTAGTAACACAGTTGCTAAGTGAATCTGATTCCCCCGTTGACTTTGCTTTGTCAAAAGTTTGCAAAAAGTAATCACATGCTCCAGGACACTGCAACTGTCATAAATATGAGCCAGTTGCTAAGCGTCTGGATTTTGATAATGTGATCATGGGTGTGCTGCAACAGCCATAAGTGTGCAAAATTGTCATAAGTCTTTTTTTTCAGTACCATTGTACCAATAGCACTTAGACTTATATTGAATTGAATTCTTTATATGTATACACAGCAGACATACAATGAAAATCACATGACACCCAGAGAGCAGACCCAACATGCACACACACATGACATTCCCCAAACACCTCCCCACCTGCCAAAATTCCCACCCCTTAAAACACACACAAGCACCCACACAACAGACCAAGTAATATTGTCCAACAGCTCACTGATGTTGGTCTTTAAGTTCATTGTTAAGTGCAATTATAGCCCTGAGATAAAAGCTGTTCAAGTGTGAAGTTTTAATTGTTCTGGATCTTCTGCCAGAAGGCAACAGTTCACAAAGATTGTAAGCAGGATGGGAAAAGTCTCTGAGGATGTTGTGCTACTTCCTCAAACGGCGAGATGGGAAGATGTCCAGGGCTGGTTGCTGGACCCCATTCGGCAGGCAGCAGAAGTAGCCAACAGTACTGCACTCTAACCACTGCAGCACCGAGGCTCACTGTTTGTAATGTCAACCAGTGACTAAATGAATGGCTGTAAGTCGCTATCTCTAACTGGACCTATTCATCCTACTGCCATTTGTCCTGTTCTCTTTCCTTCCACCTTTCCCAGAATTAGTGTCTTCTCCAGGAAGTTAAATCTTTCCATATTATATTGGAAGTACACAATATGAGTAGACCAGGGGTCCCCAAACTTGGCAACTTTAAGACTTGTTGATTTGTGGAATTCTGTGAGTTGAAGTCCACAAGTCTTAAAGTTGCCAAGTTTGGAGACTTCTGAAGTAGACCCTTGTAATTCTGGAATAACTTATTCAATGATTTGCTTATTTATTATTACAATCATTCTACTCCAGTGTTTGTTTTCCTAGCTGGCCATGGTATTTTTAGGAGTACATACAGAAGAGAAGATTTGGGGCTCAATGTTGAACCGTGGGTTCCTTGGTGCTCTCTGAGCTTGGTGGTTTTCTTGGAGAGGTTTCATTTTCTTGTAGATGTTTCATTACCCAACTATAGCTGATGGTGTTCCCTAGTGTGGTAATGAAACGTCTTCAAGAAAACCACCAAGCTCAGGAAGCACTATGGAACCCACTATCCTCAGGAGTTTTTCCCAACACCAATACTCCTCCTATCATGTTTAATTCCAACCACAATGCAAATTCAGAAGTACATTTAGTCATATGAGCTGTGGTGATACAGTGGTTCGAGTGCAGTATTGCAAGCTACTTCTGCTGGCTGCTGGCTACCTGCAATTTGGCAGTTCCAATCTCACTAGGCTCAAAGTTGACTCAGCCTTCCATCCTTCCAAGGTGGGTAAAATGAGGACCTAGATTGTTGGGGGCAATAGGCTGACTCCAGTGGTGGTATTTGACTAGTTCTGCCTGGTTCTGGAGAGCTGGTAGCGGCAATGAGCAGTGGAGACCGAACCAGTCCTCTTCGCTGCTCTGTGTTTGGCCCACCCACCCGCCTGGGCTCCCATACTCACTTTTATGGCCAGAATTCAAAGCGCAGCTGCTTTGCGCAGCGCAGAATAGCGCTGCACGGCAGCTGCTGCAGTGACCAGCATCGTGCAGGCTTGCAGGAGGCAAGTTGGAATGCCTCTGCGCCTGTGCAAAGTGCGTGTTTGGCGTGGCCACCAAGCCATGCCTGCTGAACCGGTGGCAACTTTATTTGAATACCACCACTGGCTGACTCTGTACACCACTTAGAGAGGGCTGGAAAGCACTGTAGAGTGGTATATAAGTCTATGTGCTGTTGCTATTGCTATTGGAACAGACTTAGTTCCAATAGCAATAGCACATAGACTTATATACCACTTGGGCATTAAATTTAATGAAACATCTGTGGATATAAGCCTAACTTTAAGCACCACTTTCTGTCAAAATTCAGCAAGTAAAAAATTTTATGCTAAATATTGGCTCAGCAAAGGCCTAGCAGCAGCTTCCTGTTTTAAAAAAACAGGAATTCAGAGGACAGAAAATATTGCAAGTCACAGTGACCTAAGAAAGTGTGTTGGTCTTTGATAACAATAGCAATTATCAATCTGTGCGTACCTGTGGGTTAAATAATAATAACTAAAAGTCACATAAATCATTTTGTAAAGGCAATGCAGAATGACAGTGTGCTATATTGCAGTCTTATATTAATAGCCTGATGATTTAAAGCTAACAAAAACTGAAATTGTAATTTAAATGCAAATGAAAGCTCTGAAATAATACAACAAAATAGTTTGTATTAGTTTGGCACTTTCTGGGTTTAATCTACCTTTAGAAATTATTTATTACTTCTGCCACTTCTGTTTATCAAAGCTTTCTCTTCCTACATTTTCTTTATAATGCAAACTACCCCGAGTCTGACAAGATTAGACAGAACTAGGGTTTAATCATTATTCATTGCTCTTGAATGCACAAAGTGCATGTTCACAGGAAAAATATGAAATGGTTCATAGGTGCAAAATGAACTATATTGATTTAAATCTCAATCACCTAAAAGAACAACAACAAAAACTCAATGAAGTTTTTAAAGTTTCTATCTAAGGGAAAAGGTTTATGAGGAACATTTTCTATCAAATCCAAACTGCTTTTACTTGAAATCATTTCACTTCATGAACTAGTTATTATATATTTCATAGCATCATAGAACTGGAAAGAAACTTGGGGGTTATACAGTCCATTCCCCCTACTCAGTGGAGGATCTGATAAGCCGTTTTGAAGAAATACAGAGATACAGAGTTGAAAGGGACCTCTAGGTCATCTAGGGTTAGGCCAACCCCCCAACCAAGCAGACCCTACTACACCATTTCTGACAGACGGCAGTCCAGCCTCTTCTTGAAAGCTTTCAGTAATGAAGCTCTTACAACTTCCGAGGGCAACTTCTGTTCCATTGGTTGACTATTCTTGCTGTCAGAAAATTTCTCCTTATTTCCAGGTTGAATCTGTCCTTGTTCATCCATTATTCCTTCTCTGGCCTTCAGGAGCTTTGGAAAATATCTTGACCCCTCTCTTCTGTGCAGCCCCTCAGATATTGGAAAACTGCTATCATGTCTCCCCTGGACCTTCTCTTCACTAGACTAGCCATGCCCAGTTCCTGTAACCGTTCTTCACATGATTTAGTCTCCGATTCCCTAATCATCCTGGTTGCTCTTCTCTGCACTCTTTCTAGACTCCCAAAGTCTTTTTTATAATGTGGTGACCAAAACTGGATGCAGTATTCTAGGTGTGGTCTTACTAAGGCTTTATAAAGAGATATTAGTACCTCCCTTGATCTTGATTGTATCCCTCTGTTAATGCAATTTAGGATTGCAAGAGATGGCAAGCAGCTTCGGCAATCCTTCCTTGAAGGGAATATAAAAGGAACATATTTCAAGGTTGATAACTTCCACTGCAGATAGTCTTGATTTACAACCACAACCAAGCCCACATTTCTGTTGCAAAGCAAGATGGTTGTTAAGTGATTTTGCCCCATTTTTAAGTTAACCTTTCTTGCCACCATTGTTCAGTGAATCAGTGCAGTTCTTGTTAGTAACATGATTGTTAAATGAATCTGGCTTCTCCATTGCCTTTGCTTATCAGAAGATAATCACATAACCTCGGGACACTGCAACTGTCAGAAGTACATGCCAGTTGCCAAGCATCCAAATTTTGATCACGTGACCACAGAGATGCTGCAATGGTTGCTAAGTGTGTCAAAAGTCACTTCAGTGCTGTTGTAACTTTGAACAGCCACTAAACAAATGACTAAGTCAAGGACAACTTTCATTTGGACTGTTTTTTGGAAGAGAGGGATAGCATTATCTCTGTCAGTCTTTTGATTCGCGGATCAGTTCTCAAAGATTATAATTAACAGCTCTGTGTTTGCCTCTGTTAATCCCTTCAGAACCCTAAAATGTGATTTATCTAACCCTAGAGATCTGAATTAATTTAAATTACTAAGTATTTTCCTTGGTTTAGTTGGAGTTGCAGCTCTGTGCTTCTGATTATAGTTTCATTTCCCTTCTGAGAAAGTACAGAGTATTGGGAATTGTGCTATTGGGAGTTGAAGTCCACAAATCTTAAAAATTGGCAAGTTTGAAAAGCACTGCGATAATAGATTTCCTATGCAGTGTCCTTGGTACTCTCTGAGTTTGGTAGTTTTCTCCCAGATGTTTCATCACCACTGAACTATGCACTGATAATGTTACCTAGTTGGATAGTGAAATGTCTGCAAGAAAACCACCAAGCTCAGAGAGCACCAAGGACCCCCACAGTTTAACATGATCTACTCCTGTTCCCTTCCTATGCGCAGATTTCCTTCTGTCATAATAATATTATCTTGTTTCACTAATCTGGATCAGGTTCCCACACTCAGAAATGCTCAAGGCCAACATGGAAGGGTTGAACCTTTAACACATTACTGTAGCAGATCGAACTTCAATGGGACCTCAGAGGTCTCACCATAAAATGTAACCTACATCATGCTGAAGTTATGCTGAGTTGAAGAATGCAAAGGGTTTGTGCACTGGTAGGATTCAATATTGTTTACTACCTGTTCTGTGGGCATGGCTTGGTGGCTGTAGCATGGCTTGGTGGGCGTGGCTTGGTGGTCATGGCAGGGGAAGGATACTGTAAAATCCCCATTCCCTCCCCACTCCTGGGGGAAGGATACTGCAAAATCTNCCCACCCCACTAACCTGCTTTCCAGCTCCGTTCTCCTGTGCAGGGCAACAAAAGAAGACCCAGCCGATCAGCTGGGATTAGGGAGGCAGAGAAGAGATGGGGGCAGGGCCAGTCAGAGGTGGTATTTGTAGGTTCTCCAAACTACTCAAAATTTTCACTACCAGTTCTCCAGAACTGCTCAGAACCTGCTGAATACCACCATTTGAGGTGGATTCCTTATCATCACCTTCATAACATGGATCCCACTGGAACAAAGGGAGCCAGTTATAAACTCAATCAAGATGGGGACATGCTTATACTTCATCTTAGGCCATCAGATGTAATAATTTCAGAAGTTGTTTGTAACTTATTATGGTACATGTAGTAGAAGTGGTCGTGCAATATCCCCTGAATTTAAAATGCAATTTTGAGGAAATGAGTCAGAAACAGAGAGAGAATGGGGAGGGGGGAACCAAAAATAGATGTGAATAATTAGCATAGTTCAATAACTCTCGAGCTGCAGGGCTGGGGAAGATGGTTACCCCTCCTTCTTCCTTATTTCAGTCAGATGAATGAAGACCTGTCAGCACTGACAATTCTGCTTTGAAATAAGGTGATATAATTTACTTCCTAGATGGAATAGGGTGGAATGAACTACCATTACTCATCTGGATGGTAACACCATTGTCCCTGGGCAATCACTGTCGCCTTACTTGTTCTGAGTGCAGACAAAGACTTTTCTTTAAATAAATTTCAATCATGGAAAAGACAGGCAATAGTCCTTGACTTACAACCACAATGGAACCCAACATTTATTTGAGATGGATATTAAATGAGTTTTGCCCCATTTTATGACCTTTCTTGCCAGGAAGACTGTTAAGTAAATCTCTACAGTTGTTAAATTAGTAACACTTACCAAGGAAAGATCCAACCTAGAATTAAGGAGAAACTTCCTGACAGTTAAAACAATTAACCAGTGGAACAATTTGCTTCCAGAAGTTTTCTGGGTGCTCCATCACTGGAGGTTTTTGAGAAATGATTGGGCAGCCATTGGTCCGAAATGGTATAGGGTCTCTAGGGGGTTGATTAGAAGACTCCAAGGTCCCTTCCAATATTATTCTGTTACATGCAAGGTTAAAGTTGCCATCTACAGATGGAATTTCCTGTCCCTTATTTGGAAAGGAACATGGTGGTAGATTTTTTTTCCCCCGAAGAAGCTAATAATACAGGACATTGCTCATTGTAGTACAGAATTAGATGAAACTGCTATGTATTGACCAATCACCTATCAAGATCAGATCATCTTCAACTGATCAAAAGCTGTTTGATGAAGAGAAAATGTCAGAACTTATGTGATTTGATGAGCATAGATTTACCTAAAGGTATATATGTATGTAACTTTGTTGCTTGTATCCTTATGTTTTTTTATTGACTGTTTACTAGTATAATTTGATTTGATTTGATCGCTTATCATTATATTTCCTTGTATGATTTGATTGCTTATTTGTACCCTTTGACTACTATTAAGTGTTATAGCTATGATTCTTGACAAATGTATTTTTTTCTTTTTATAAACACTGAGAGTATTTGCACCAAAACAAATTCCTTATGTGTCCAATCACACTTGGCCAATAAAGAATTCTGTTCTGTTCTGTGCTATGCTGTGCTGTGCTACACACGGCACACAAAGGGTGAATCAGTATGTTCACAAGCCAATCAACCATTATAAGGGGTTTGGGAAAACAAAGTTACTTTCGAGGGTAAGAAAAAATGGATGTAAGTTCACGATGATTTGATTCAGTATGATGTCATTACATGGTTATACATTCAAGGCATCTTAATTCAACTGTGGCCCAGATGTCAAGAGCAAACAAAACTGTAAATTTGGCTCCTGAGTATGCATCCAAATTTGTTTTCTGACATGTAAATCGCCAGGCTATTGGTTCAAAAGTTGTGTTTGCCTTCTTTCTTTTTTAGTAAGAAGGAACAAATGAGGATTGTCATCTGGCTTCTTTCTGGTCTATAGTGGGTTGGATTCAAGCCCAGCGAAACAATGAACCATAACTCAGCAGCAGATTGTCTGTTTTGCAAGCTGGAAAGCTATAGTTCAATCCAGCAGGATTGAGAAAATGAGAGAAAAAGAGTTTTGCCTAAACTCCCGAACAATGTTTTGGGAGGAGTATTAAATCTGAGTATCAGACTTTTTTTATGATACAGTTGTCAGGATTCCAGCAATTGCTCTAATTAAATCATGATTCTCGAGCCAAACTTCAAAAAACTTTAAAGGATTCATTAGAGGCCACATACTAGCATTTCCCTGGGATAAAGCCAATTCTGGCATATGTAATTTACAGTCCCCTGTGATCCGCGTTCCTCCTCCCCCTGAGTGTGTCATAAATCAGATTCTCAATTGGCATGTTCACAGGCTGGGTGTCATCATTTCATGTTCTCCAATTAAATATATTTGTGGGCAAAAGCTCTGGTATGTTAGTTACAATCTTTTAAAGATAAGAGTTGGAGTGTACTTTCGCTTTCAACTTGTGATGACCCGAGGCATGGCACAAAAGCAACAAAGTCACAAAAATAGGTAAAGTCCCTTTAATACCTCCAACTTGGCTTCCAATGTCCAGTTATCTTCAGCTGAGAAAAGAAAAACTTTCCATAGAACAGTTTTTAACGGAAGAAATTCAGTCCAAATCCAAAGTACATATAAATTATAAATAAAAACCAACACAAACCACACTGCAGCAATTAATGAGACAGGGCATGATAAGGAATTGCGACTTCAAAAGATAGTGAAACACACACAGTTGGGAAGATGCCAGAACCCAGATAAGACTTGACAAATCAAAATAATTCACACTTTGCTTCCAGCAAAGTGCTGTGCACAAATGCCCTTTTTAAATCCTGTTTTCCCAGCTGCAGCTAATGAAGGGAATCAGAGCTTTTTTTTTTCCACGTAACTCACGTTGCTCCCTTCTTCGTTCCTCCCTGCGTGCCTAGGATGAAGACGGGGTGGGCCTGGGTCTTCCTCTGAATGCCCAGCTGGACTGTACCCTTCCCAGTTTCTTCCACAGCCCTGGAGCCACACTCCCATACCCTGTCAGCTGCTTAACCTCCCCCTCGGAATCAGATTCCAACAGGCCATGACCAACTACTCTTCAGATTTCGCTTCCTCCCCCCCTTTTTTTTTAATGGCAACTACTAAAACAGGCATAGGAATGTTTTATGAGTTGATAACAGTAGTCCTCAACTTAGCAACAGTTCGTTTAGCGATGATTTGAAGTTACAACAGCATTGGATAAAGTGATATATGACTGTTTGTTAGCATTGCAGCCTCCCCAAGGTCACATGATCAAAATTCAGATGCTTAGACAACTGGTTCATATTTATGACGGTTGCACTGTCCCGGGGTCATGTGATTCCCCTTTTGTGACTTCCTGACAAGGAAAGTCAATAAAGAAGCAAGATTCACTTAGTGACCGTAACAACTGTCTCACTTAGGAACAGAAATGTTGGGCTCAATTGTGGTTGTAAGCTGTGGACTAGCTTTATTGGACTTGGAGGACCAAAACTCTGAATATCGGGTAACTTTTTCTGGATGATAAATGCTACTGGCTTTAAGTTGGACGCCTGAAGCCAAGCCATATTCAATTGCCACTGAATTTAAACACAGTAAACACATTTAAACACAGTGAATAATGTAGAAAAAATATATGATGAAGAGCATTTGGTTCAAAAGCTGCCACAGATAAAATGACAGCTTACAACCTTGCCCTTGCGTGTATGACCATTGCAGCACTCCTGAAGTAACATGATCAAAATTGGCACTCATGTATAATCACATGACCCCTGAATGGTCACAGCATCCTAAGTTCATGTGATTTGCAACATGCAAAGTCAGTGGGGGGGGATATGATTCACTTATCAACTGCAGTGATTTGTTTAAAAACCATGGCAAAAATACCATAAAATTGGGCGTAACTCACTTAACTTGTTTAACAACAGACATTCTGCTCACAATTGTGGTCATAAATCAAGGACTACAAAATGATTGTAAGCAGAGCATCTTGATCTAAGAATAGCTATTTCCTACTCCAAAAGGGAAAAGTGTGTTGGATACGTAGAATACCATAACAAATAAATACACATTTAAAAAAGTTTTCCTTGGCTGTTTGGCATTTTTCATGCAGAGAATTTTCTTTGTTTTTACTAAGTAGGTATCAAGCTTCTGAAAACAGATGGGCTGTGTGTGTTGTTTTTTTAAAAATATAGAATTCTACCTGACTGTAAAAGGATTCCATATATTTACCAACAATTATGGCTGTAGAATACACAAATCAAAACAATAAAATGGCACCAGTCCATTGTATCATCTCAGACACCACAAGATGTTTTAAGGGGTTTTTTTACATTTGTATACACATCACCAGACCTTGTGAGAAGGCTGGGAAAGGAATATATGAGACAACAAACATAAACAATCAAGAGACAGTGGGTGTTTCCTGAATGGTAACTTCGCCCAGGTGGAGCAAAATCTGGGAATTTTGTCAACATGTTCAAAGAGATTCCACCTTAGTTAACTGCCTATAAATGAGGCTGGGAAATTCCCTTTGCACCTTCCAGGATTCCGTATTTATCTCAGGCTAATATTAACAAGAGAGGCTGTTTGGTGGAATGGTTAAAGCCTCAGGTTTGAAAACAGGATGCCATAGGTTCTAATTCCACCAGAGGCATGGAGCCAACTGAGTGGTCTTGGGCCAGTCATTCTCTTTCAGCCCCAGGAAGGAGGCAATGGGAAACCTTGCCAAGAAAACTGTAGGGATTAATTTGGACACTCACAAGGAGTTAAGGCACCAAACTTGAAGGCACTAAAATAAAACTTTAAAAAGACATTCCTGAAATCCATATAGTTCCTGTTTCTTTGGTATTGCCCAACTGTGTGGGGCTTGACTTACATATTTGTTAGTTTTTAAGCTGCTCCAACCTATATTTTGACATCACAAGATTACAGTATCACATAGATGATTAACAAAAAGAAAAAGTCAGTGAGACATCCTACCTAGGATAAATGACTAGAGACTATTTCTCACCAATGGGCTGGACCAAATTTAAAATTAGACACGTTTATTCATTTTGATAGGCTAACACATAAAATATTACCAACTGTAACCCCTTCAGCTTCTACCACTTCTACCAATTAAGTGTATCTACCACTGTTGGGGATTGATTAATTCAACCATTTTCTAAATGAAACAGCAACGTCTAGAGGTGAATCATGTTTGGGGAAACGGGTGAGCAGAAAGGTGGAACAGCTTGATCACTGGAAGTTTCCAATTTGTCAGAAATGGTGTAGGGTTTCCTGCTTCGGCAGGGGGTTGGGACTCGGTGACCTACAAGGTCCCTTCCAACTAGGTTAATCTGTTAAATCTTCCCACCTCTTGGGTGGAATCTTAGTTTCTGGCCAGGCTGTCCTAAAAGTTGAAGTGCATGGCTGCTCCAAAAGAAAGTGGCATTTCTGTTCTTTGTAGCTTTCCAATTAATAAGGGAAAAATATTTGCTTCTCTCTTTTCATTTGATGTTAGTTTCTTTTAAGAGCATATAGCTGATTGCTAACAGTGGAACAATAGCTGAATTCATAACATTTGAAAATTCTCCCTAAATGAATGCTGGTTTGTTGGGATTGGTGAGTGTTGGGAAGCACGCAACCTGACAGGAAGGAGGACTTAAGCACAAAGTTAGCCTGAAGCCACTGCACAAGTGCAAAAGAGCTAGAACAAACACCTCTTAAGTTCCTTGAAGCTGTTTCTATTTATTCCCAAGAGAAGGCTGCCAGTCTAGGGAGATTCCTGTATTATAGGCAGCATATAATAAAGTAGATAGCTTTAACTCTGTGTATGTGGGTCTGGTTGTCCTTGTTTGTCAGTGGTTTTGCTCATGAGAAACAGATGGGTTGATTATGATCTTCAAAGGTCGGCTACCAGGCTAAAGCTTCTGTAGAGTTTGAGTTCATTCCCATAGTTTGTTTGTTTTTTTTAAAAAAAATATTTTGCAGGAAAAATGGCAATGTAGCGCCCAATGCAGCAGGATTATGTGTATCAAATAACTCTAGCTGGAGAGGGGCAAAGACAAAAAAGATGATGAAAAGGAGAAACGGGTTCAAAATCTTTCCCCAGTCAATTTGGTTCCTCTTAGCTGACTCAAGTTATTCACCCTAAAATTGCCCATAGTACAGTATATGAGATGCAGATAAATCTGCAGGAGGAAGAAATGTCAACACTATATTGAAGGAACTCGGCAGCTTCCTTCCCCCTTTCTCTTTGTTCCTACACACTATTTACAATATGGCCTCTTTGATTTTAGGACACCAGTCATATCATCTTATTGCTTTCCCTGCCATTTAACAGAATGGTTGATGGGTATTAATGCAGCATGTAATTTCCAAGCCACTTAAAACTTATAGCAGCTTTGGGCAAATTGAAAAGTTATTATCAGAAAGATGTTTGATTGTCCAGCTTTTCTGCTGCCAGCTGGAGGACTGCAGAGTGAGATCAGAGTGAGATTTTGCATAAAAGCAAGAGGGATTCAATATGTTTATACTATAGGAGAGGAAGGTGTAAACAAGTGACTTTTGTGACTGTAGAGAAACTTTAGAGTGACTTTAGAGAAAAAGAATAATCTGGCAATTTGCAATTGTTTTGCCCTAATAAAATTCACTCTAGTCTAATGTAGCTGGCATCTCCAAATTAACACTTGATTCAAGTGTTATTATTACAGAGATTATCTATCTATCTATCCATCCATCCATCTATCTATCTACACCATGTCTTATTCCTCAAGATGTTTTAAATAAAATGCTATTTTGATCCTTTTGGTTCTCTATTTTCTTGATGGGTTATGAGCTAATATTTTTGCTTAATGAATATTTATTTATATTCATAGTAACCAATGTTTGTTTTGTATCATAGCTTAGTAAAGACATAAAGTAATTGATCTCATTAAAGGATTACTAAAATTACTGACCTCCAGCCTCAGTTCAAATACCTCCAGCCATGTCTCCTGGGACTGTAGATCCCATAATTGGAAAGTTCTGCAAATTTTCTCCTAACAATCATGTAGAAGGTACTTCCATAACATTTTGTCCTTGGTTGGAGTCTCATTTCTATTACAGATAGTCTTCGATTTATGCTCGCTATTGAACCCAAAACTTCTGTGGCTAAGCCAGACAGTTGTTAAATTGCCCCACTATACAACCTTTCTTACCATAATTAAGTGATTCACTTTATATGTTAAGTGAATCACCACAGTTGTTAAGTTAGTAACATGATAATTAAGTGTATCTGGATTCTTCACTGACTTTGCTTATCAGAAGATCATAAAACGTGATGACATGTCCCAGGGATGTTGCAGCCATCTTAGATACATGCAAGTTACCAAGTATCCAAATTGTGATGTGATCACAAGGATGCTGCAACAATCATATATGTGAAAAATCATCATAAGTCTTTTTTTTTCACTGCCATTATAACTTCAAACAGTCACAAAACAAATGGATGTAACTTGAGGATTACCTGTACATGACAATCCTTCAAATATCTAAAATTGGCACCATGCACTCATTTATTCTTTTTTTCTGCAAATTAAACATACTGTGATGACCCAGAGTGTAACACAAATGTCACTAAATCCAAAACATAAATAAATGTCCTTTAATACCTCCTACTTAGCCCCACTGTTCAATAATACTTAGTTGGAGATATAACGTACTCAAAAATAATATTCAAAAGAAAGCAATACAGTCCGAACTTAATGAGCAGATCGAGGTGAAATAAAAAAACCAAACAAACTACAATGACAACATTTCCACAACGAAAAAGGAAAAGTATTTACCAAATTCAAGGCGAAAACAAGGCACAGTCTGTTGGAAGGACATCAACCAAGATAATTTCAGGCCAAAATAAAACATGCTTTGTTTCCAGTGTTCGCCAGTAAGCAGGTCCAAACTCTTATTCAGTTATCACAGCTGCAGCCCATGAAGAGGATCAAGGTCCCCTTCTCCCGAGGAGACCACGTCTCTACCTTATCCTCTCCTCCCTGCATGCCCTAGGATGGATAAGGGATGGGCCTTGGTCCTCCTCTGACTGCCCAGCCGCCCTCTGCCCTTCTCCAGCCTCCTCCACAACCTCTGGAGCCCCACTTCCACTCCCTGTCGGCTGTTCCTCCTCTCCCTCAGAGTCAGTCTCCACCAGGGGCCTGACACATACCCAATTCACAGTTCCTCCCAGGATTCCAAAGGAATCTCTAAATTATATTAGCCTCTTTTGCTGCACCATGAAGGAGAACCTTTAAGAATGTGTATCATTAGACTTCTGGGGAATGCACCACTATCTGAAGTGCCCTTTGGCATTTATTCTATCAGTTTTGTTGCAATTCGCACATGCTAGAAGATCAGACCCATTCCCTTCCTTGGCTGTGAGCTTATCAGCTCTTTGGAGATTGTAATAAGGACATGGATAAGATAGGCGTAGAAAGAAATCTGTTGAGCTAAGCATTGGTGCAAAGAGTGCAGCGCCCAAAATGATGCAAATCAATAGCTGTGCAACACTCTTCAGCATAAACATTGTGGTTTTAAACATGTCTGGGCTTTCTTTTTTTTATCAAGAAGCTACACAAATTACTTCTAAGCCAGAGTCCCTTCCACTTCAACTTGCATTCATTAAGACATGGAACTTTAGCAGGCTTTTTTCTCTCAAGCTGGAATCTAGGGATGAGAGCGTATTGGTGGTTCATAATGTAAAAGGCCAAAAGGGCCCAGGTGACCCCTTAAGAGGCACAGAAATTTCAGGGTATTTGAAAAATGCATTCACCTAGCTCAGGGTACAATCTTAAACACTCAAAGAACCATTCTGACTCATTTCCCACAGAAAAGAAAGTACCGGGAGCCAATAATTTAGCAAGCAGTGTGACTGGGTGGGTGTGGCCAACTCGATGTCACTCACTCCCACCCAGTCACCTCCTGCTCTGGAATATGGAGTGACAGGGAAGGGAGGGACCAGCCAGTGGTGGGATCAGCCAACAGGGAGCCACAGCAGAGGCCCGAAAGAGCCACATGTGGCTCCAGAGCCACAGTTTGCAGACCCCTGACCTCGCTGTTACTTTTGGAACATAAGGAAGGCTGAGTGCCAAAGAATTGACACTCTTGGATTGTGGTGTTGGAAAAGACCCTTGAGAATCTTTGGACTGCAAGGAAATCAAGCTCAGACAATCCTAAAAGAAATCAATCTGATTCTTTTATGGAAGGACAGATACTGAAACTGAAGCTCAAATACTTTGGCCACCTAATGGCAATAGCAATAGCACCTACACTTATACACCACTTCACAGTGCTTTACATCCCTCTCTACGTGGTTTTACAGTGTCAGCCTATTGTTCCCAACAATCTGAGTTCTCGTTTTACCCACCTCGGAGGGCTGAGTCAACCTTGAGCCTGGTGACATTCAAATTGCCACATTGCAGGCAGCCGACAGTAATCAGAAGGAGCCTGAAGTACCGCAATCTAACCAGTGGTAGGCTGCTACCAGTTCATACCGGTTCAGGTGAACCGGATGTGAATTTTTCACCTGGTCGCCGAACCATAGTTGCAATGACTGGCTGGCCCGTCCACCCTCCCTCCCTCCTAGGACTCTCCACGTGGCCCATTTTGGATCCCAGGTAAGTCAGGGCTGCATGAAGGCTCAGAGAGGGTGAAATGGCCGTTTCTGGCCTCCAGAGAGTCTTTGGAGCCAAGAGGTCATTTTTTGCCCTCCTGGAAGCTCAAGGAAAGCCTCTGGAGCCTGGGGAGAGTGAAAACACCCCCCTCGCCATGGTGCAGGAGGCCGACTAGGTATCCCCCCCCAGCAACCAGGCAGAGAACCGGTTGTTAAATTTGACTCCTGACTCTAACCCTGCGCCACCATGGTTAATAAGAGAGAAGAGGACGCATTGGAATAGTTCCTGATGTTGGGAGACGGATGGAAGATGTGAACAAAAAGGAGAAAGGGGCCGACAGTAACAGGGAGATGAGATTGTCAAGAGTAGTGCCATCGATGCAACAACATGCATTTGGGCAAACTCCAGGAGACAGGTGGATGGATTTAGGGGGTGGGGGGATACGCTGAGGTGTGCTGTGGTCTATTGAGTTCCGCGAAGAAACTTAAGCAACTGAACAACATACAAAGCTGTCCTTTATTAGTCCTTTGACATAGATAATCATCATCTGTCTGCATTCCATCATGCAGAGCTAGCCTAGATTGCAAGCAAAATACGTTTTGGGGGGAAAAATAACAAAATAGTTATTTCTAACCTTTAAAACAAATTAAGAATAGAAGAACTGGGGAAATTGTTGGAGTGTAAAAGTAAAGCAGATGGAAAAAGTTCCCATGTGACGTGGGCAATTTGCATCTAATTGTGTGAATAAGAAGAATGCATCACTGTTTTGGAAGGAAGCTGCTATATTTTGTTGGGTGTCGTTTTTAGATCATTTAGTGCAGACTGTAAAGTTTTTGGTTTTACCTGGGAGGGGGCATTTTGCTTTGAATGCCACCTAGAGTCCACAGAGATTGGCAGCTATGATAAATTTAAATTCAAAAATAACTGCAAACAATAAATATGACACATGTTAATTTTAATTGAATCAGAGGATATGTCTATAAAGTGCTTCCAATGCACCTACATTTTCAGTATGTATTTTATATGGTATTCTAGCATCTATATTAAATATCATATGTAATATTAAATTAAATATTAAAATATATTTTACACCTGTATCCTATAGTGTTCTCAACAATGTGCCTCTATTTCCAGCATGTATTCTGTATGGTATTTTATATTCTATATTCAATACTATATGTAATAGCCAATGAAATGTTTAAATGTTTTCTATTAATGCATTCTATAGATGTTCTCAATGAAGTACTTTTTTGCCAAGTGTTAGGGCAATGATTGGGTGCAATTAGGCACACCAGTGAATATAGGGATTGTAAGTATTATTGTTGGCTCAAAGAAACAGATTTAAAAGCATTAACATAAAACACATACACACCAAGCAAAATGATATCCACATGTCCTACCAGCTGTCAGAAATTCCTTTATAACAACAGCAGAAATATGCCAATGACTAATTTCCACAGTGCCCAATGTTAGGTTTTGTACAAAAGCTACCCGCAAGCAATAACAACCCCAAGATTTTTGTCCAAACCTGGTACCTGCAGGAGAAGAGTAGGCAGAGTTAAACATGTCATCACCTTAGAGCTGTTACATCACCACACATAGTCCAAACGCAACCCCTTCTGAATTCTGTTGGCCCTTATCTGGCGCCAATGTAGTACTGAACTTTAGTTGACTAGTGTGATGACCCAAAGGCAACACAGTCAGATAATCATTAGGAGTCCCTTTATGAGCTCCAACTTTGCCCCCAGTGTCCTGGTTATCTTCTGGGCTGGAGAAAAACTCTTCCATGAACAGCCTTTGGCTATAGAAAATCAAGTCCAAAATGTGGTCAACAAAAACTATAACTAGATTCTGTAGCACTGGGGATTCATTGGAAACATGCGTCTAATCCATCATAGCTATTTTTACAACAAATGTGGCAAAGTATTGCACTGCTTATTCCTTTGCATTTTAGTATTTAATTGACTACAAGCCTCACAGTTTATGGTTTGTTATTTTAGTATTGTTAGGCCATGTGTAATCGACAGAATGGATTTTAATATAGATTTGATCTGTTATTTATTATTTTATTCTAGAATTTTTAAGTGGATATTCAATGAGTGTTTTTATTTGTTCTGGTTTATGGCTGTCATAAACTTAAAAAAAAAAACTACTGTAATAGGGGCTGCAATCCCTGACCTTGACTGGGTGGCATATGAATCTGGGATGGGAACTAAAATGTGATCACCCAGGGTGGGATACAAAACAAACACAGTCACAGAAAACAGGTGAAGCCCCTTTTATTCCTTCAGTTTGCTTCCAAGCTCCAAATATCTTTGACGGAAGACAAAAAAACTCCTACACAAACAGTTACATGAAGAAGGAAAAAAGCAACACAAACCAGGCAAGATAAGGGCTGAAGGACATCCACAAATAACACATACTAGGAAGGACATCAAATTCAGAGAGGAACTGTAAACTAGATATATTTATACGCTTTGTTTCCAGTGTTTGCTAGAACTTAAATCCATACTCTTATTTAGTTGTCACAGCTGCAGCCCTTGAAGAGGATTAAAGTCCTCTCCTCCTGAGTAGACCACATCTCTCTCTTATTCTCTCCTCCCTGTGTGGCCTAGGATGGATAGGGGATGGGCCTGGTTCTTCCTCTGACTGCCCAGCTAGCCTCTACCCTTCCCCAGCCTCCTCCACACTTCTGGAGCCACACTTCCACTCCTTTGTTGGCTGTTCCTCCTCTCCCTCAGAGTCAGTCTCTACCAGGGGCATGATATAAAAGTCGAAGACTTTCACAGGTTTGCAGGTATGTCATGATTTCTTCCCCTTTCCTTTATTCAATAAACAAGAGTAAAAAGAACTTAACTTAGAACAGAGGTCCCCAAACTTGACAACTTTAAGACTTGGAGACTTCAACTCCCAATATTCTCCAGCCAGCATAGCTGGAGTCCAAAGTCTTCAAGTTGCCAAGTTTGGGGACCCCTGGCTTAGAATGACCTTAAACTTCTAATCTTCTCTTAATAGGTATGAGACATTTTTTTAAAAAATGTCATTAAACTCCTCGACATACAATGGTCTTCTATGTTGCTACTACAAGCACCTGCCTTTCTGGCATGTATTCAGGTATAAACAGCAGTCTACTGTCGTTTGTTGTTTATGTCTTCATCCCGCTTCAGATAATAAAGCTCCAACCACAGGCTTGAAGCATCTTTTGTATGTAAGCTGAAAAGCCTTTAGGTTTGCTGAAGGTGCAGACAAACAAAGGGAATCTTGGAACACAGGAAAGCTTTAAGCATAGAGAGGAAAGAAACTATTGAGATCATCTGTCTGTAGCTGCTGCATTTGAGCACAGTAGTCTCTCCAGGGAATCATGTAGCCCTTGGAAACTTTTGAGGCAGGGACTATGACAATTTGCCACAGCCAACTTGCCATGCCCAATTTGCCATGGCCAACTCACCATGGGACAATTTACTGCAGGACAGGAGTTACACTAATATCAAAGAAATGGTGGAATAGATTCATTAAAGAAAGGAGGCAAAAAGGAGGGATGGAATGAAATGTGAATGACAAAAATTAAAATATTTTTTATTTATTTTAAATAATTCAATTGAATTGTTAAATTGTCCCATGGCAAGTTGGCTGTGGCAAATTGTCCCACAACAAGTTAGCCGTGGCAAGTTGGATGCAATGAGTTGGCCATGGTGAGTTGGCCATGGTGAGTTGTCCTGTTTAAGAGTTGTCCTGAATTCCTCCTAAGAAAATCTGTAAGAATTGCTGCTTTAGACCAGATCAGGCTCTTTCTGACTAGCTCACCTTTTATTACTTTTCCAAAAATGGGAAGAAAAGGTTTAAATTTCAAATCAACAAGTAAAGAATAGTAAGCTACCTATTCAGATTGTTCTCTTATGGCCAGTGAACACTTCCTCCTCAGGATTAGGAAGTATCCAGAACCATGGGGCCAAATTTTGTGACATTACCATGACAATCAGAAATTTGTTTTTCCAGGCATATCTTGGACCACAAATAGTAGGATTAAGTATACAGTATCATCAAGAGAGTGAAAGAGTTCAAATGGAAATGGGCTGGTCACATAGCAAGAAGAACTGATGGTAGTCATAGAAGGGATCTCACTTGATAAAAAGTGTCCAAGAAAGAGACTTAAAATAAGATGGATTGACAATATCAGCAAGTATCATGGGCCCAGTTGGTAAAAGAAAGTTCACGACCATATAGGTTAGACGAGGGGAAGGGGAAGGGGAAGAAGAAGAAGAAAGAAGAAGAAGAAGAAGAAGAAGAAGAAGAAGAAGAAGAAGAAGAAGAAGAAGAAGAAGAAGAAGAAGAAGAAGAAGAAGAAGAAGAAGAAAGAAAAGGAAGAAGGAAAAGAGGAGGAGGAGGAGGAGGAGGAGGAGGAGGAGGAGGAGGAGGAGGAGAATTGAGCTGTTCTCTTTTTTAACTGGATGCAATGTAAGATATTTTTTAACTTATGTTAGCTTATGTTATGTTAGCTTAGTCTATGTCCATATTATGATAAACCGGCTAAGTAACTGAGCTACTTAAGATCGTTTTTCTTTTCTACCCTGCAGAGATGCAAGGACTTAATGTTAGTCATTAAAAAGTTTGATAAGAAAATTGAGGACTTCCAGTTTGCAAGGCTTCAGCGGCGGCAGGAATCTGTGATCGTGCGCAGTTCCTGCTGCGCTCGCTGCTGGAGTGCCCCCAGTCCAGCTGGATTTAGGGGCTATAGTTACCCCATAGAGGTAACTGAAGATAGGGGAGACCCAGCAGGGGTCTGGGGGAATCGCAACCCCCCTTCACTCAAGCATGGCATCACTCCACTTTTCCAAAAAGCGAGTGGAGGGCGCGTCAGGCAATAGGCCGCCACAAGAAAGCTTTCATCCAGAATGAATGTGCAGGAGGAAGCTGAGAAAGTGAAAGTTGGCTAACCAGGATGAGAAGTAACTTTACAACCCTGGAATTTAAGTTTCAATTAAGGATACATTGTTCCGATGAAGACGGAAGAAGCGGCGAATAAGAGGTAGAAAAGGCGGAAAGTTTGTTTTTTCTCACTCCTCCTCTCTTACGTGATAGCAAATAATGGAGAAATCAGAACAACCCATATTTAGGCACAGCAGAGAAATTTAAATTGGAAGATTGAAGCCCAAGACGGACAACAAAGATTTCTGACGCATTGAAAACAAAATATTATTTTTTTGTTCTATAAGTGGGAACGGGAGAGGAATACGAATTAAGATTTTCTTGAGGAGGCTGCTTGGAATTTAAAGATCAGAGATGAAACTGTTAACAAAACTTCTAAAGCATATATTTTATAATTAGGAGCTTTAATAGACTAATATAATCCCAGAGAGGAAGTATAAGAAGAAGTGCTAAATGAAACAGATCTGTGTGTATTTGGATTGACCTGGTGCTTGCGGACTTTTGTAAATATATTAATTTGAAAGACTAAAAACATTTGGGTTGTCTAAAAACTATTTCCACAACAATGCGCACTACTGTGATGACTGAATTGAAATATTTAAACAGCTACAAGAAAGAGGAACAAGACAGGAGAGGCTCTTCTGGATCTAGTTTTCCATTTTTAGAAAACTGGCGATTATAATAACTTACAGAACTACAAGGAACAAGAAGATTGGGATGAAGAAGAGCCATCTTTAACGAACAAACAATTTTAGCACGGGGAAGAAAAGAGAAAGAGAGCGGGAAAAGAGACATGGACGAATTTATAGAACTTAAAAAAAAACCAAAAAAGGGAATATAAGATGAAAATCAATACAATGTCAGAAAGCAAGCAGCAAAAGAAAATAAGAAGAAGGTGGAGATTAAAGAAGGTGGAGAATTAAGAAGCTAGGGTAAAAAGGCAGGATTGAAGTAAGAAGGAGGGACAAAGGAAAGAGAGTGTTACAAAGGTTTTAAAACCACAGATGTAAAGAAACAAGATCTATCAGCAGATAGTGGGTAAAAATATGATTAAAAAAAGAGATTCTCAAAGTACATAAGATTGTATTGTTGTATTATATTTGAAATAATGTTAGAAAACTGGATTTAATATAGAACTTAATTTGTTATGGAATATTGTTTTAATTTATTATAAACTATTACTCTTTTTATTTTATAATATAGTAAGTTAGCTTTCGAATGTACTAAGAGTAGAAATTCAGAATTGAAAAGTACATTTATTTAAAGTGTTAATATTACAGGGGAAAGAATTTAAAAAGGTGTCATACTTTAATCTGTGATTACAGGAGAAATTTTGTGTTAATGAGAAAAGATAAATAGGAAAATGAAGAACAGTTACAAAGGTTTTAAAAACAAGATGTAAAGAAAAACAAGATCTATTCAAGATAGTGGGTAAAAAATATGATTAAAAAAGAAAAGTCACTAAGATTGTAATGTGTTTTTATTTGAAATAATATCATACAAATTTGGATTTAATAATAGAGCTTTTAATTTGCTATTGGAATTATTGTTTTAATTATATTATAATTTATTATTCCTTTTTTATTTAATATAGTAGTAGCTTTAAGAATGTTACTAAGCAAGAATCAGAATGAAAAGTATAATTATTATTTTTAAGTGTTAAAATTATAGGGAAAGATTTAAAGAGCGTCATACTTCACTAGTTGATTTACATGTAGAAATATTTTTGTGTAATGTGAAAAAGATTAACTATGATATAATTTAGGGGGGGGTGAAAATATGAAGTAGACAATAAGTATTATGCATTAATATTAAATTGAGAATGAAATAAATATAAAATAGAATTAAGAGAGTGAAAAGAGGGGAGAAGCTATATAGAAAATGTAGAATGGTAAATAAGATATAAAATGGGATAAAAAGTGAACATGAATTCAAATTTATGTCTGTACAAAAAGATGTAACCCGGAACTAAGCCGCTTTCCAAAAAGAAGTTTTAAATTTTTATTTTTTGTGTTTTGTTTGTGTATGTTTGTTTATTGAAAAAGTTTGATAAGAAAATTAATTAGAAATTAACATTAGACATTCTGTGATGATACCTTTAGCATCATCTAACAAGAACATCAAGAATAACAAGAAGGACTCGATAGGTGGGTAAAAATACCATGAAAACATTTGGCTGACTGAGAGGAAGAACCATAATAATGATCACCACTACCAATATCAACCTCTTTTGCCAAAGGAAGCACATGCCTTTAGCTTGACTGGTGTTTCTCCAAAGTTCACTTCAAAGAAGAGGAAAAGTTGGATGAGCATCCAATGAGGGAATCGTATTTCTTTCTGGTTGTGGGGCTGGTAGTGAGAGGAATACCTGGGGGATGATGTACATCATTTAAGGAGAAAGGGCAGGATAACAATTTAATACACTATATTAAGTTAAACTTCCTAACAGAAAGAACAATTATAACCAGTGGAACAGCTTTGCCTTCAGAAATTGTGAGTGCTTCATCACTGGAGGTTTTTAAGAAGAAACTGGAGAGTGACTTGTCTGAGAGGGTATAGCTTTTCCTGCTTGAGCAGGGGGCTGGACTAGAAGACCTCCAAGGTCCCTTCCAGCTCTATTCTATTCTAAATAATAAGATCTCAATATTCCAATTTCCAGAGGGCCTGGCAAGAAACAATGTGTGGAAGCTCATTAAACAGAGATCCAGCCTAAAAGGAAGGAGAAATTTTCTGACAATGAGAACAATTAACCAACTGGAAGAGTTGTTTCCCAGAGTTGCAGGTGCTCCATCGCTAAAGTTTTCAAAAATAGACTGGATAACCACTTGACCAGGATAGCATAAAGTCTTTTGCCTTGAGAAGGGGATTGGACTAGAAGACCCCTAAATCTCTTCCATCCCTACTATTCTATGGTCTATGTTTTAACATTCCAGCCAAGAAAGCATTTTAACAATGTTATCTTAGTCATTATCAGCAGAACTAACAACCTTCAGTGCCCTTATTAAAACATTGCTCCAGTTAAGCTTCCTTGTTGGTTCTTCTGGCAGTCCTCCTCCTCTTGTACAGGACACCTTAAAAGCTACTTTATTCTATATTGCATTTTACCCACTAGTCATATCCTTACAGAAGAAATAAATGTCTCCAGAAAACAAGCCTTTTCTGGGAGGAAAGAAATCGAGAGTGGGCAATATTGTTTACATGATTAAAAAGAAGAAGTCTGCCATGCTCTCCCTTTTCTCTCTCTTTTTTTCCCTTTGGCACTAAAATAGATTTTCACTACAACATTGTTAGCTCTGACCATGAAACAACAACCTTCCCATGGCAGTTTTCCAGGAACAAAATTGGCCAGATGGCCAAGAACAGGCATTTCCAAGGCAGCCAAGTAAGAAGGACCTTACATGAATTTTTAAAAATATATGTAGTTCAGTTTCTGGCTACTGATGCCACAGAAAATGCTTGTTTAGTCCCTTCCCTTGCTTCACAGTCAAAGCTTGAAATGTTGAGATTAAGATGTTGAGAGTCTAGAAAGAGTGCAGAGAAGAGCAGCAAAGATAATTAAGGGACTGGAGGCTAAAATATATGAAGAATGGTTTCAGGAACTGGGTATGGCTAGTCTAGAGAAAAGAAGGACTAGGGGTGTCATGATGGCATCATTCCAGTATTTGAGGGACTGCCACAGAGAAGAGGGGATGAACTTATTTTCCAAAGCACCTGAAGGCAAGACAAGAAATAATGGATGGGAACTAATCAAGGAGAGAAGCAATCTGGAATTGAGGAGAAACTTCTTAACAATGAAGACAATTAACCGTGGAACAGCTGGCCTTCAAAAGTTCTTGGTGCTTCATCACTGAAGGTTTTATAGAAGAGACTGGACAGCCATTTGTCTGAAATGGTATAGGATCCCATGCTTGAGCGTGGGTTCGACAGGAACAAGGGTCACCAAGCTTTTGGACCTTAGGGACCACCAAACTCATAATTTTAAATCCTGCAGACCAGAAACCCTGGGAAAATCCCCAAAAAAGTCTGCAGGAAAATTCCCCACCCTGTTTTCCTACCGATTAATAATTCTTTACTTGGGATCGCAGGATACCGTCTCCAGCTCCATTCTCGCAGGGGAGGGGAGAGACTTTTGGCTTCATGCAAGGAAAACAGCAGAAGCAGCAGAAGTCTTTCTTTCTTTCCCCCAAATTCTGCCAGAAATGAGTCTTTGCCAGCAAAGCCTCTTGGAGCAGGAGGCCTTGCAGGGTCCCAAAGACTCATTTCTGGCGGAGTTTGGGGGAGAGAAAGAAAGACTTTTGCTGCTTTCCTTGCATGCAGCCAAAAGCAGAAGAAGAAAGAAGCAGCCCGGTGGCCAGGCGAGGCACATGGGGTGAGTGGGGCAAGTTCCCCCACTCTGCCCTTCCCCCCCTCCCCTCACTAGCACGTGTTGTTCACAATGCAAACAACGCAAGCCTTGTGTTCCCATGGGCCATGTGAGTGGTTCAGCCTTATGTTCCCATGCAGCCTGGATTAATTGCTTTGGGGGGTACTTTGGGCGTGACTTTTCTCTGTGTACCACCAAAATTTTCTCATGGACCACCAGTGGTCCCTGGTCCATTGGTTGGCGAGCACTGGACTAGGAGACTGTCAAGGTCCCTTCCCACTATATTCTGATGGAAGTTATTTCTGAAAACAATGTCAAGAAAATTTCATGGGTTTTTTTATGTGGTTGTTAGGAGTCACCCTTTGATGAAAGCATCAAAACAAACACACACCACTGAAATACGAAGAGGTATTTTTGCCTTCTTCCAGAGAAAGAAATCTGCCTCTAGCTACTAATCAGGATTCTTAATGGAGTCTCTAGGTTCTAAGCCAATCTCCCATTGAATGCCAGTTGATGGGAAGCAGTGATAGCAGCAAATGGACATTATTGCCATCAGTCTCCAGTATAAATTTTCTAGAAGCACCAGGAGAGCCATTGTGCTGTAACAAGGAATGATTGAATGTGCCAGCCTTTTGAATAGCCAGAGTTGTTCTTTAAGGTGGCCTTGGTAAAATCACCAGAGAATCCTCTCAAGGAAAGGAGATCTGAAGCCAAGCTTGAAAAAAAAATCTGAATTTGAGAAAATCTGTTAAAAGCCACATGCATACAAGAACTGAAGTCACCAATGGAAAGCAAAATATCAAAACAGAGCTACAGAAGACCGTGGTTCCTTCCTTTGCTTTCTCCTTCCTCTTTCTCTTTCTTTCTTTCTCATCACATCCCTTTTTTTTACTTCCTTTTGTTTCTCCACCAAGCCTCTCCCCATCCCATCCTCCCACTTATGTGGGAAGATATTTCAATTCAATCATTGGTCCATCGATGGTTAATTTGTTTATTTATTTGATTGGCTATTTGGGATGTTTTCATTTGCCCAGAAAAGCAAGCAAAACATGAATGTTCTTTACATTGGATTTCTTGCCTGTGGGCTGCAAATAGCATCCCCAATTTCTCTCAGTTTGCTTCTTAAGGCAGAAAATTCTCCCTGAGCAGTTTTCTTCTTCTGAAGTGAAAAGGAAACCAATAACAAAAATAAATTATTTACTCCGTTTTCATATCCTCCTCAAAAGGTCTTTCTAAAGGTCTTTCTAAAGCAGTAATCCCAGAGATGGTCTTCAGGTGGTTCTGACAGGTTCTGGAGAACCGGTAGCAGAAATTTTGAGTAGTTCGAAGAACCGGCAAATTCCACCTCTGACTGGCCCCGCCCTCATCTCTTCTCCGCCTCCCGAGTCCCAGCTGATTGGCTGGATCTTCTTTGGTTGCCCTGCACAGGAGAACGGAGCTGGAGAGCAGGTTAGTGGGGTGGGGAGGGAATGGAAAGTTTGCAGTATCCTTCCCCTGCCACGCCCACCAAGCGATGTCCACAGAACCAGTAGTAAGAAATTTTGAATCCCATCACTGAGTGATCCCCAACCTTTGTGACTTGGCAGCCTGGCAGGGGGATGGGGGGTGGGGAGAGAGGGGAACTGGCCCACATGAGTCCTGTGCACACATGCAGCCCTTGAGCAGGTGATGGGCCTGCGTGCATCCACATACAGCTCTTGTGTGAGTGGTGGGCTGGCACGAGCAACAGGTGGCACATAGACACACACAAGTGCCCATTGACAAGCCACTCACACACATTCCAGCCAGCCACTCATGTGGCCCAATTCTGAATAGGCCACGGACCGGTAGAGGGCTGCAGCTCGGGGGTTGAGGACCCCTGTTCTAAAGGATCAGGGAATCTTCCATTTGTGTCGCTTTCAAAAGAAAGGCTTTTTTCCCCCTCTCCCAGATTTTAATTTTTTTCCCCCTTACAGTGAGAGACTAGCATCAAATAAGGGAGGTACAATTTTTTAGGTGTCATTTTTCTGAATCGGAGGAAAGTTGACTGTAATCTGTGCTGCTTGACCCTGCCACACAATCATCATCATCTTTTAGTCATCATAATACCTTGAGGGGTGGAGTCTGGGCAACTGAATGGAGCTAGCAGAGTGTTTTAATGACCAGATGCCCTTCCTGTCACCAATGAGGAGTTTTGTTCAGCAGATATATTCTCAGTGTGTCCAGAGAGGCAAATATCTGCCTTTACCTAGGATTGAACTCACAGCGTCTGAGGCAAGAGCTCCACCTCTAGGCAACTGCAACACTCCTGACCCTGCCACACAATGCATCTTTGAAAACTCTATGGGGCATTTTTTTTTTCCAAACATCGGCTGCTTTTTTTTCTGACCAATGTCCACTTTTGGGTAGAATCCTTGATGCATTGAATTTGCCAAGTTAAAGTAGGTTAGGGATCCAAGAATAATGTCCTCTTCCCCCCAGAGGAAAAATATCACACGTTTGCCTTTGAAAAGTCATTTGGAAAACAACATCAGGCAACAGATGAAAATAATTTAATTCTGTGCATACTCATGTTCATCTACAGGGAATCTAATTCAGTAAGTAATTATCACCCTTAATGATTCATCACTTGTAATGCTGCCTCTTAAAAACAATTACTTCATTTGTTTTTCCCCCATCTTGGCTTTTCTATCCCTCCAGCCCAAATCCTAGCCATCTTTTTGAATTCCAGATATTTGTCATTCTGTGACATTTGGTGCATTTTCAAAAGTTTCTCCCAGCTTCATTAAAGCAGCTTGGTTCATAAAGCAAAACAGGCTGAGGGGACAGAATGGAAAATAGATTATTATTATTATTATTATTAGACATCAAGAGTTAAGAATAATTGCACAGGTGGAAGCAGAGGGAAAGTGTTTCTATTGCCACCTGAAGAAGGATGGGGTGGCCTTTTATAGAAAGAACGAGAGAGATAAAATGTCACAAACACTTTTTGGATCAAAAGTGTTGAGTCACAAGCAAAGGAGTCATAAGGAGCCTTGGTGGCACAGTGGTTAGAGTGCAGTATTGCAGGCTACTTCTGCTGACTGCCATCTGCCTGAAATTTGGCAGATCGAATCTCACCAGGCTGAAGGTTGACTCAACCTTCCATCCTTCGAGGTGGGTAAAATAAGGATCCAGATTGTTGAGAGGGGGGCAATAGGTTGATTCTGTAAACCGCTCAGAGAGGGCTGGAAAGCACTATGAAGTGTTATATAAGTCTAAATGCTATTGGTATTGATAAAGTGTGGCAAATTTATACATGTCTCTCATCTCACATCAGATGTTGAAAGGGGCCTGCTGGATTTGATCAAAAGTCTGCCTGAAGACCAGTTCATAAAATTCAGCCAATGGCTTCACCCCCCCACACACTTTGAAACCCTAAAGCCTTGCCCTAAAAGAGTGGGGACAAAATGTTTGGCCCCGTATTGCATTTGGTCCCTGTAGTGCCTCTGCCAGTGAAAACAGAGCTTGGGAGGGCCACATTTTCACTGGCAGAGGGTTGCAGGATGCCGTCCCAGCCAAAAACAGAGCTTGCAAGGGCCACATGCAGCCATCTGGAGCTGGTTTTTTTCTGGCAGAGAGTTGCAGGAGGCCGTCCCAGCTGAAAACGGAGCTCAGGAGCCCATTTTCACTGGCACAGTGCTCAGGACATCATAGGCACCCCTGACACAAGTGATGTCAAGTTGGCTATGCTGCCTTCCCCCTCCCCAAAAAACAAACACAACCCTGATGTGGCCCTTAATGAAACTGAGTTTGACACCACTGATTTAAACCAACCTGCTTCACAAGGTTACTGTTGTATAGATAAAACAAAGAGGAAAACCCCACCTGGGCTCTCTAGAATTCTTGGGAAAGGATGGGATGTAAGTCAAGTATTAACCTTAGAAATAGTATGGAAAGAAGAGAAAGCTAACAATTCTTACTGATTGGTTTACCTCTTTCCTTTTACAAGTCATAACACTCAGTCAGTAAACTTGTTCAAAGCATCGGAGGGGTCTTCAAGATAAACTTAGGCAAAGCAGCCAAGTTGCTTCCTACCCATGACCAGAAGCCTGGGAATGGAGGCTTCTTCCAACACTCCCAGTCAGTTATGACAGATGTGTGGACTGGAAGTAAGGAAAGAGATTGACAGCCACAAAGAATTCAAGGCAGTTGGACCTGGATCATTTGTGGCAACATAATGATTCTAAGGTGATGATGCACTTAACTCCGCCCCCAGCTCTACCTGCTCTTCTCCTGCAGAGATTTCTGTACCATGCACAGTCAAATGCCTCTTCTAACTAATGGAATTGCTCAGGGAAAGCTTCACATACAGCTTAGTAAAGCCAAGAATCACCACTTTACAATCTCTTGAAAGCAGGCAACCACCCCGTTGCCACCTCCTGTAAAATTTCCTTTATTTCAAAATACTTTCAGTTAAGACAGTTAGTTAGAGTGGCACAATGATCGAGAAATAAAAACACTCGCCTCCCACTCAGAAAGTTGAGAGTTCAATCCTAGGCAGTGACAGATGTTTATCAGAGCGCAAAGAGAAAATAACCTGCTGTGAACTCCTTGTAGGCATCAGGAAGGGCAGCTGGCCAGTAAATGCTTAGCTCCATTCAGTTGTCCCGACCCCACCTCAAACCAAGGGATTATGGGGTCATAAAAAGAAAAAAAAGATAACCAATGAATCTTTTTTTATTACAATCACAGACCACCACTACAAATGAAAGTAATAAAAACAATAACAAAAATTTAAAAATACAAGGAATTTTTCCCCTCTCCAAATAGATAGCAATTTTTTTCTCCCCCAATTTTCTTTGGGTACTGAAAAGTGTTCACCATCCTCACTGTTCCTTCATTTATTTGTACAATTAAAACACTAGAGATGCAGCCAATTCTTCAACCATGTTCATTTTAACTCAACATAATTCCATTTCATTATCTTTCCAATAAGACCCCATGTGTCCATGCCATCCAATTACAGGGCCTGCTTAGAATTTTAAAAGAAATCCATGCACAAATTACTTCAATTCTGAGGAAAGTACTACTTTGTTGATGTGAATATCCAGAAAAACAGAACAAGGATAGACCTTGAAGTTCAGTTTGAAAAACAGTATGTGTCTTTTTTAAATTAAAAACCCAATATTGAGCAGAGGGTTTATTTGTAGGAGAAGCTTAAACACTGCAAAAAAATTTTCATTGCTCGTCCAACACATTTTACTCTATCTTTCTAAAAGAATGAGAACACTGTTCTGACCCAGGCTTAGCAGAACCAAGAAACAGACTCCTTATCCTGAAAAAAACCCTCTTTATTTAGTTACTGTGAATTCATGGCATTCACATACACAGAAAAGTCTCGGCAATAATCATCCCAAGGGTTATTGCAAGAACAGACCTTATCAGTACTTGGATAGTTGCCAGGCCAAGATCTTCCAGTTGCAAAGCTGTAAATTAAATACTTGGCAGGGAATCTCTGTGAGGCACAACTCTGATAAGCAAATCTTCCAAAAGCAATATGAATTAATTGTCTCCTGCAACCACCACTCCCCTTTTGCTTCTATTTATTCCCCAGGGAGAGGCCATTCAGCATCCACGTGTGCCTTTCCTTCTGAGTTGGCCCCTGCTCCTTAATTGTTCTTCTCTTCTGACAGCTCTGTATATACACGCATCTGGAACAGGCTCCAGCTATTCTTCTTCCACACTTATCTCCAACTCCATAGGCAGCTCTGGCCCTATCTCTGCTTCCGATGCAGAGCATCCATCAGAGCCTTCCCCAGATTCCAGGTCTGGCCCAAGTTCCTCCCCAACATTCTCACTGTCTGAGTTTGGTGGGCCACAACAGACACTTTGGACTCTTTTTGAAATCCTTGGCCTCATTTCATTTTAATAATCAACTTATATACAGTACCAAGTTTCTGAGGTGCCAATACTTATATAGTGAATACAGCACTACCCACATATAGAAGGAAATCCAAAGCATGAGATTTCCAGATTTATTTACTTAATTTAATTTTTTTTAAAAGGCTGTGGGGATAGTTCAGAGGGAGAATGCTGGGTGTCTGCAGAATATTGTGTGGTAGAGTTAGAATAACAGGCATAGTTAGATATTTCAGTGCGGCACTGAAAAAAAAATCCTTCTATTTATGTATTGAGCAGCGATGACATTTCAACAGTGTAACACAGCACAGCAACCTAATCAGTGTCAAATACTTAATGGTATCTACCAGTTGACATGATGCATTATTAAAGGGAAAGAATTTGAAGGTTTTCAGTTTAAAAAAAATGAGTGCTTGGGAGGAGAGACAGTGAGTTGTGTTCTAATTTATTTATTCATATCTCATCTTTATGATTTTAATAAATAACTCAAGACAGTGAACATACCCAATAGGCCTTCTTTTTCCTATTTTCCCCAAAACAACAACTGCATAACTACCCTTTGAAGTGGGATTGGGTTGAGAAAGAGAGGCTGGCCCAAAGTCATCTAGCTGGCTTTTCTGCCTGAGGCAGGACTAGAACTTACAAGTCACCTGGTTTCTAGTCTGGCACTTAACAATGGACCAAACTGACTCTCTAAATGTTAGGTCTGTAATAGCATAGCATAGCATAGCATAGCATAGAACAGTTATAGTATAGTATTGTTATGCCCCTGGTGGAGACTGACTCTGAGGGAGAAGAGGAACAGCCGACAAGGAGTGGAAGTGTGGCTCCAGAGGTTGTGGAGGAGGCTGGGGAAGGGCAGAGGGCGGCTGAGCAGTCAGAAGAGGACCCAGGCCCATCCCCTCTCCAGCCTAGGGTACGCAGGGAGGAGAGGATAAGGAAGAGATGTGCTCTGTAACTATAAGTCCAATCAAGGCAAGATGAGGTAATTAGTTTGGCAGGGCAGGATCAAGAATTCCAGACATGAAGGCAAGAGTCCAGGAAGAGTCCAGGAACACAGATAATTAAAGTCAACACAAGATAAACTCAGGTTTGCTCCCAGCAGCTGCTACAGTCAACATGCATTTCTTTTAAACTCTCTTCCCAGCTGTGGCTAATGAAGGGAATCAGGGCCCTTTCCTCCCCTGTAAGCCACATAACCCACGTTGCTCTCTTCTCCGTTCCTCCCTGTGAGCCCAAGGATGAAGAGGGGCTGGGCCTGGGTCTTCCTCTGAACTCCCTCTCCCTTGTTCTACTGCTTCCCTGCTCTGCCCAGCCAGACTTTGCCCTTCCCCAGTTTCCTCCACAGCCAACAGAGCCACACTCCAGCTCCCTGTCAGCTGTTCATCTTCCTCCTCAGATTCTGACTCCATCAGGGGCATGGCAACAACAAACTCATTGTGCCTCCAACTTCACTGGTTGTACCAATCCAGGAGTTCTTTTTTATATATAAGGTGACAAATAGATTGCCAGAATGTAAGATGGTGGATCGGGAGATTAAAATGTTGGGAATGCCCACGGCAAGCCTCCACACCAGTGTGAATTCATAATCATGCTTAAATTGGAGGAGGAGGCTGTTCGTGACTAACACAAAGCAGTTGCTACAGAGGGTAAAAAGTCCAAGTCACGCTTTTGATATTCCAAGAATACTTTGTTGTTGTTGTTGTTGTTTATCAAGGATGGCTTTGCAGATGGCATTATCTCTCAGGCCAGCACTGTGGGAATACAGAGAGATTATCATGAGGCTTTCAGTCAAAACACATTCATCAATAAATATTATTTGTGTGGACAGGCACAAGAGTTCTGTCCAAACAACCATTGTTGGAGGGGGGGAAAGTGTTTAAGTGCTGGCTGCATTGAGGTGGCCTAAGTCTGGCAGAGCCACTGCTTTTATTGAAGTTTCTACAGATAATAGCAAAGATAATGAGTCATTGCACAGAGGTGGTATTCAGCCAGTTCTGACCAGTTCTGGAGAACCAGTAGCAGAAATTCTGAGTAGTTCAGAGAACCAGCAAATACCTCCTCTGACTTTTCCCACCCCCATCTATTCTCCGCCTCCCATTGAGTCCCAGCTGATTGGCTGGGTCTTCTTTGGTTGCCCTGCACAGGAGAACAGAGCTGGAAAGCAGGTTAGTGGGGTGGGGAGGGAATGAGGATTTTACAGTATCCTTCCTCTGCCAGGCCCACTAAGGCATGCCCACCAAGCCACCCCCACAGGATTGGTAGTAAAAATAGTTGAATCATACCACTGCCATTACAGTATTTAGGAGTCAACTCAAGTCATATTTAAACCAGCTAAATGTTTAAAACAGGATTTAAAAGTAACATTTTTACAAAATACTTTACAGAGTAACAGCTTTCTTCCCTTCTCCAGCTTTGGATGGAGAAGACACCTGAGCAATACTGTAGAACCTCTGATTACAAATGCTTCTGACCAGGACCAAATTGGTTTTTGAATCTGGTCACGAACACACACTCGGATGGTGATCAAACATGACCCCCTGACCCAGAAATTCCTGAAGACAAAACATTAGAAGATGAAGAAGTCGCCAAAGTTATGGAACGAATTATGGTCGTGACCAGAGGTTCAAATGTATTTTGAGAATGGGTCTGGAATGGTCTCAGGAACCTTGGCTTTATCAACCTTCACGAGTACTTTGAATAAGGGCAGGTTTAGGTAGCCAATGGACCTGTTGATCAAGATTCTGACCATTGGTCTGAAAACTGGTCTAATGATTCAGATATATATGTTGAAATGACAGAAATAAAGCAGGTCTCTAGTCTTGTGAAGGCCTCGTGAAGGCCTTGATACCACAAGGCTGGCAACTGATCATGTGTTCATTGCCACGGGCAATACAGATGAACAAGTATTTTTGTAACTTCTTGTCATCTGGTGCTCCATTCAAAATCCAAGAAAGAAACACTCAGACTCCGTTAATTAGAGAAAAGATATATTTTACTGGAAATCAAGTGGTAGCATCAAAGGAATTCTGAATCAGAGGAATTGAGTGAGAAAATCACATATACAAAGTGATGGCAATATTCCCACCCACAATAGTTCAAACTGTCCATGTCCATCCAATTAAAAGTTGTATATGATGTCATGTGGGCATCTTCAGGTGATGATGAGGCATCTGTCCATTGACCCTGGCCTATTTTGATAAAGAGGTGCGCTTGCACATAGCATAGGAAAGAAGCATAAACAAGAAACTTCCACCCCAACTTATTGAGGTTTTTCTCTCAAACCTCCAGCTCACTTCCCATAGCTATTTCACCCCTCCTCCCCCCCATTACTTATGGCAGCCAAAAGATGCAAAGGAAAGGAAAGAAATCTTGAAGGCTGAAACTTCTATACTTAATCTGCTATGAACCGTATTTCCTGCTTCTGTAACTACGTGAAATTAAGAAGAGGTATGACGATCATCCTAATTAAATCATGAGCCTCGAGCCAAGTTTCAAAAGAAACCAAAATATTTATTAGGAGCAACATTACTGACATTAACCTGAATGAAGCCAACTCTGAGACATGTAATTTACTGTCACCTATGACCCTGTTTCCCACCCACCCACCCGCCTGGGTGTGTTATATATCAGATTCTCCAACAAAACACGTTCACAGGCTGGGTGTCATCAATCACGCTCCCCAATGAAAGATTTTCTCGGGCAGAAGATTCAATAGCCTAGGCTACAATCTCCACAATGTATTTCTGGCCTTCATCTGCCTCACTGCTCCCTCAGGCCTCCTTCTCATGTCAACTTGGGAACAGGCATAGGAATGATTTATGAGTTGACAGTGTGTGTGTGTGTGTGAGTGTGTGTGTGTATGCATAGACACACACACGCTCTGAATTGTATTCGGGCTTCTTCCAGCCTTATGGGAGACCAAATTTTGTCCAGTACTGAATAAATCTGTGACTTAGAAAAAGAACTTGACCTTGCCTCCTCGTTCACGCTGAATCATACCTGGTTTCCTGCTTAACAGACCTTTGCATGTTAATGAACTACAAAGACTAATGTCCCAATATCAAATAAGCTCTACAACTGTATGACAATGGTTGTGGCCCTAGGGAAAAAAAAAAAAACAGGACTTTGTATTTCCCTGGAAACTCAAAGCAACAAAAGAGGAAGTAAAGAAGAACTTATGTTGGTCAACCCGAGACAGAAATCATATTTATTTTATTCTATGTTATTTTACTTTATCAAACTTATTGGCTACACATTTTACGGCATGATAGTTAGCAATAGCATAGCATAAAATAGTAGAGTTGGAAGGGATCTTGGAAGTCTCCTAGTCCAAGGGGGACGGATCCGTCCTTTGGGATGTGGTGAAGTCTGTTTACTAATAGGTTGTAGAAAAACTTTTGAAGGTCACATGGAGCATTTACAGTTTATGGAGGCAATTCATTCCACTGGTTAATTATTCTAACTGTCAGGCAATTTCTCCTTACTTCTCTCCTTGATTGCCTTCCACCCATTGCTTCTTGTCCTGCCCTCCGGTGCTTTTGAGAATGTCTTGACTCCCTCTTCTTTGTGGCAACTCCTGAGATATCGGAACACTGCTATCATGTCTCTCCTAGTCCTTCTTTTCACTGAACTAGATATACCCAGTTTCTGCAACTATTCTTCATATGTTTTAGTCTCCAGTCCCCTAATCATCTTGGTTGCTCTTCTCTGCACTCTTTCTATCAATAGCATTTTAGACTTATATACTGCCTCATAGAGCTTTACAACTCTCTGCAAGCTGTTTACAGAGTCAGCCGATTACCCCCCAAAATCTGGGTCCTCATTTTACTGATCTCAGAAGGATGGAAGGCTGAGTCAACCTTAAGCCGGCTCAGGATCGAACTCCCAACTGTGGGCAGTTAACCTTGCAATACTGCATTCTAACCATTGTGCCACCATAACTTTAATTTTGTTTAGCTACATTAGCTACATAATTGTCCAGAAGTGAGATAGTCTGTGGTTCATATTTTCAGCTTTCTTCAGCGTTTTGCTGAGATCTGACATGAAGGCTTAGTACATCCCTAGTCTTATATTTTTTCTCTCTGTACATCTGCCTTTAATGTAGGAAGGAAGGCTGTGAGTTTTTCAGAAGAGCTCCAAAATGTGTTTAAGAAAGCCAGTATTACGCTTACCTTTTATATCCTCACAAGATTGTATTGATCACTCATTTTTGACAGAGTGGATTATTCTGCCCAAGGAGTCCTCTGGCTCTACAATCAATACCAGATTAAAGCACAGTGAGGCAGTTAAAAATCTCATCAGAAGAAAAAAGTTCTGTTGACCAGAAATGGCATCAAACTTTTCCAGCAAAGAAATACTGATATATTAAGGTTTGTTTGAATTCCCTGAAGATTTCATGGACTATTCATATAAAAGCATTCAGCATTATATTCCTGGGGTTTTTTTTTTACAGGTTATGAATTCCAGTAAGATGGACCCATCTTTTCCCACTTCAGCGACTACAGAATGACAGAGTTGGCTCTAGTCCATCTCCGCTCACAAGCTAAAGAAATACATCAAGTAAAATACAATTACATGATTTTTAAATCTCTTTTTTTTTTCTCAAAATTTTTTATTGATTTTTAAAAGACAAACATATATACAAACAAAACACATAACATAAAAACATAAAACATCTTTTTTGAAAGCAG
>BHFT01050061.1:0-48198 GCA_004320025.1 Laticauda laticaudata | reverse complement strand
CTCAGCCTCGTTGCCGTGCTACAGCCTGTCATGTGAGAATCCCCTTTCGGTCCTTACATGGTAACCAGAAATATCCAGTGCCGCAAAACTTAATGTGGCAGAGGGAGCGGATTCGGCAAATGCAAGAGATACACCGACATTCCTTAAGTTTACGGAGATTACCTCGGTCTCAGATAGAATGCTAGCTTAAAAAATGATATCAGAAATACCTGTTTGTAATTGTGATGCTTGGCATATTACAAGTCACCAAAGTGGTTAAGCATTGGAGACAAAGCTTTCTTGGTGTTAAAATGTTCGATCTGGATTACAAGGACTACATGGAAATTTGGTGTACACTGGCCATAATTTTGGAGGTAGGCAGACATATTAAATCTTACAGCCTGTTACATATCTCCACAAATACGAGTCGAACAAAAGAATTGTTCTTGCACTTTGAGGATATGTTCAGGTAGTACAAAGATTTAGCACAGCTTTTTCCTTACATTTTTTGTATTAGTCTTACTTTTTATGTATTGGATCATCTTATCCCACTGTATAACATGCAGTTTGTAAAATATTCTAATTTGTTTTAAAATCCTGGTGTATATGGAAAACACCTTTAATGGCTTTCTTTTATCTACTTTTGCAGAGGTATTTCCCCTTTTTAATCTGTTATAAATCTGCTTATTTCTGTCAAATTTGGAGATATGCAGTAGCAAAAAAGTTTATAAAAGGAACAAAGCACAAACTTTCTGAGAGCTTCAATATGTTCCATGATTATAAATACTTTAAAATTGTATTTATCTAAATGCACTTGAAGTTGGTAAATGATAAACCTAAGTATAATTGTCAGTTGTATAGTGGAAATGTCCTGAGATGTTTGAGGACATGATGATCATTCTGTTATTTAGTAGCCCTACAGAGTTTTCATTAATGAATTTCATATAATTGGTTCAGAATTTTGGACTTAAAATAGAATGAATTGACTAAAACAATTCTAATTCAGAACTAAGGATTTGTGAGTTCCTCATGGAAGGATTAAAGCTGTGTAAACTCGGGTGTCAATATCTGTGCAAATCTAACTACCGTGTGATCTAAATTTGAGAAAGCCTTTTGTCTTAAATGATAACAGTATTTATGTGGACAGTAGGCTCTTCAATTTTGAGTGGAAAATTTGCCAGAACAATTATTCTAGACATTAAGAACCCATAACACCCATGTCCTAATTATATTTACATATTTTATATGGCAGCATAAAAATTTATTCTCACTCAAGATAATTTTTGATATAAATTATTTCCTGCTTTCTGTCCTCTGTCCACCTGTCTGGTAGTAAGTAGAGTTCTATTTTGTTTAAAGTTCTGATAGCTTAATGGAAGGCACAGAATTTGACCAGATGATACAAATATATTTATTTTTATTGGATTAAAGAGTACTTAAGTTTTAGAATGCTACAGAGTTGTTCAGGTAGGCAAACTGATACGAAACATTTATGCAATGTTTATAATTGTTGATTCAATAGAATATTTTATTTTATAAATTATTTTGTGTTACATATGTCTCAAAGTGTTAAAAACACAGCATGATATCCTGAAGTATTTTTTTATGGAATTTTATTGGATTTGTTACTTTTCTTTTACTCCCTTTTCTAAAAATGTAAATATTTATTTACATTATTTATCCTGCCTCTTCAAATGATTGAAATAAATTATTCCAGAAACCATCTTTGGCTAGGTAGAACATCTCTTAATTTCTCCTCTTTGCTTTGTGTCAGAAATATAATGATAATGATGACAATGTCAAAGGAAGTTTTAAGAAAAGTCTAGATCTAATGCATGTGATTGTCAAATGATATGCAAGTAGAATCCTCAGAATAAATAAATAACTCTGTCTCAAATCATATCATATTAAGAGCAACTGCGTTCTCTTCGTTGATGATGTAAAGCTGTCCAATACCACAATACTGCTACCCTTCAAAAAGATCTTGACTATGTATCAGAATGGTCAAACAAATGGCAACTTCAAATCTCAACAAATAAATCCTCTGTCATTGCCATCATATTGGCAAAAAAAAANGCTTCAACCATAACAATACAAGAGCACACAATAGATGCAAACTCAAGCTTAACCGCATCAAACTTGATTGCAGGAAATACGACTTCAGCAACAGAATGGTCAATGTCTGGAATACTCTACCTGTCTGGTTTCTTCCCCAAACCCCAAAAACTTTAACCTTAGATTGTCTACTATTGACCTCACCCCTTTCCTAAGAGGTCTGTAAGGGGTATGCATAAGTCCACCAACACACCTACCATCCCTGTCCTATTGTTTCTTTTATTTTTCTTATATGTACCCATTTCATGTCTTCATAACTATGTATATATTTATACCTAATATCTTGTAAGCGGTTGACAAATCAAATAAATTAATTAATTTTAGAAGCATGTTTTTTTAAATTTTAAAAAGACTGACCGCTACTGTTTTCCAATTTAGCAGGAAACCTAATTCATGTCTGAGATACTTGGGTAAGTGTTTCAGTTGCATGTGTGCAGATTTTTCTAACTTATCTTTGCTCTTCTAATACTTCTGTTTATTATATAGCTGTACAGTAGGTGGGGCAAGATTAATTTGTGGGCTGAAATAATCCTAATATCAAATTAGGGCTAAAATGTTTTTGTCTGATAGCATCACAGACATTAACAATCTAATTATGCCGCTTGCCTACCTTAAAGATACTTTATTTTTTCCAGCCACTTTTTAAATGGTGTAAAAGCTGCTTTAGAAAGCAATTTATCTTCTGGAAATCTTTTGACATTCCAAAGCTGCAGGGTCTAAACTCCCTTCTTCATAACTATTATCTGAAGTACTAATTAATTATGCTTTTTAAGAATATAATCTACCCCCAAGCCTACGCACATTTGTATGCAAAATTTAAAACTGTTTAATTGGAAATTGTACTTTTTCAGTCTGTTATTTTTGTTATATCTTTCTGTTTTCCCTTTAATCAACTAATATATAATAATATATGTCTTATATTTATTTAGTAATGACAACTGTGACAAAATTTTAATTACCTAAAATTAAACACACTTGAAATCTTAGATTTGTATGGCCTTCATTGCAAATATTTTGCTAAATCAACACAAATAATTTATTGATAATATTAAAATGCTTGTTCAATGTGCTTATTTAATCTGAGAAGCTTTGTAGTGTAAAGTTAGGAGTCACTTTGGTTGTTTGAGAATGCAGTCACTTACAACTATTTACATGCCTTGCTTGGAGATTTCAATTTGTATGAAGAAGTAAGAGCAATATGGAAAGCAGTCACACTGTATAATATGTAGCATCAAATGTCCGAATTTCTTAATATCTGGATATTATGCTACTAACTTGCTCCTTTGGTCTGAGTGCACAACTCTGGTATGCATGCGGTTTCTTATTCTTAGTCATGACAATCTTGACAAAATGGCCTTGTAGCAAAAGGAACAACTATAAAAATATTTCCATTTAGAATTGTTAAGAGATCTAGATTAGATCTAGAACTATAGCATACCTGAGAGTTTCAGTTAAATGAATGGGACTTCTGCCTGAGTGAAAATAATTAGAAGTATGTTTTGTGGACAAAAGATATTTCTAATCGCAGTGGAAATGTTCAAAGACAGGCAGATATCAAAGCTTGATAGAGTTTTAGGAGACAAAATATATTTTTAGTTGCATTTCTACTGGCAAAATATATGGTTCAACAGTTTGCCCTTTTATGATTCTACAGGAATATAACAGATTTTTTAAAATAATAAATAGGCATTATTAGTAGAGTAATATTGCCTGAAGGTTATATTCATAGGCACGTACTCTTCATATATTTGAACTGTGTTTGTGTCTGCTTCAAAAGTATATATATAGATGTATCAGTACAATGTTATGGTAATCTGTTATTGCTATAACCTTCCACAAAAACATTAGAAATATGTTAGTCATTTTTAACAGTGTGACAATAAGCCATTTTCAAGAGTTCCTACAAAAGAATAGCTCTTTTCTATCTTGAACTCACATTGCACAAATGACATTTGATGAGGAAAAAGTGACTCAGAAGAATGTGGAATTTTCCTCTTTTTCAGGAAACTGGTAGTAACAGCTGTTCTGTAAAATGTTTTGTGGAAATACAGAATCAGCAGGTTTTAAATTTAGTTTTCTCTCTCATCAATATCTTTTACAACTGTGGAAAAAGGTTATGTGTTTACAATAGTTGTAAATCTGTTAATTATATAAATGATGCTCAGTTGGTATGCCAAGCAAATATTGATGGACCTCTTAACTTCCTGGCCTTCTCTGAGTTTGAAAAAAACAGTGAAAATATAAAATTTTATAAAATATAAAACTCTTTATTCTAAGAGTTCATAATGGATCAGGAATTCATAATTTCCGATTTCATTTTTCTGTTACGATCCTAATTTGCACTTTATCTGTTCCTCAAATAAATAGGTCAGTTCTCAGGCTGCCATGCAGAATTTTCACCTAGTTCAGGCAGAATACTCTAGATGCTATGCTGGCCTCTAAACTTTATTTTTTTAAAATGCAATTCATTATGTGCTGTATTACATTGTGTAACACTAAATACTAATTCAATAAATGTTTTATTTCATTATATCTTTTGTTCCTCTCATTAAAATTCTTCATGGATATGTTTTCAGCACAAAAGTTCTTATCTTTCAATAACAATCACTGAATTTTTAAATAGTGCAAAAAGAAGATTCTTGTCATTTTATTCATTTCTCATTTGTCTCTTGTAGAATGAAGACTAACTAATGTAAGATCAACAAATAGGAATATATTTATTTCCTAATTCTGAAACTGCCCATTCTAGGAAACATAGTTTAAAACTGTGGCAGAAGAAGGTCAATGTTTAAATTAATAAGTTCTTCAGATGTAAACAAAAATTTAAAAATTAAAATATTAATATAAGGGAAGTAATAGTTCCATTCTGTTCAGCAATAATGGACTTGGAATATTATACCTGGCTGTTCCACTTTTGAGATGTATTTAGCTATGAAGAAGGGAAGATGACCAGACAGCTGAAAATTAATAAGTAAAAGGGAAAAAAAGGTAGGATATACTAGATGACCCATGACTAACTGAATTAATCTTTCAGAGTTGTTTCTTACCAGATTCCTCAGTGCATTCAGTGATAATAGAACGTGTAATGTATTACCTTCACTAGAAAAGGATGTATCTTGAAAATAGCAATATTAAACTTGTATAGCCAAACAGCACAGGAAATGTTTATGATATTTTGTATTATGACAAATTTTTATAATAATTTTGTCATATTGTTTTATAAATTTGCGATATGTTAATATCCTGGGAGTCATGCATCCCAGATTTGTGACACATTGGACAAAATCAAGCAAACCCGTCATCAAGGAACTACCAATGCAGACAAGTTAACACTAAACAATAACCCAATCAAGGAACCTCTAAGAACACTCATACCAACACTGATGTGCAAGCTACTGTATACATAAATTAAGAGCAAACCTTTCCCTTCTAGCATGATGTTATCTTATGTAATAATGAAACACCTGCAAGAAAACTATCACGCTCAGAGAGCAATAAGGATCCTCCTACAGGTTTTAACTTCTATTTCAAAGTTGCACAATTGCCAGTTTGCTTCCAGGTCCAAATCAAGACACTTTTTATGACCTTTAAAATCCCTCTTGACTTGAATTGGGTAAAATGAGGAACTGCCTCTATCTGACTAATCTGTCCATCCCATTAGATTTGCCAGGATAAGTATGTTTTGAACCTTGTCTGAAAGACGTCTGGCAGGACTTCAGAGATATTATTTCCCGTTCTAGGTAAGATTGGTCTTGGCTCCACCATCCTTCCAGAAGTTCCTTAAAGCATGGTTGTGCAATCAGGATTGGGAATTACAGGTAGTTCTTGACTTAAAAGCTTAGCAACCATTCAAAGTTATGACAAACCTCCCTGGTCATACCTGTGAGCCAGTGCTGAAGTACCAACATTCAGTCCCCTTCTACTCTCCTGTGACCATATTTTGGGCACTTGGCAGTTGGTCCAATCTATGGCCATTTGTACCATCTTACTACTTTTTACAATTTTTTTGCCAAAAATCAGCATATACTTGATATTTTTTGCAAAACAAATCCATAGTGAACAATAAGTGTGTTTAATAATGGCAGCAAAAAGGTAAAATTGAGCTGGTGACATGGATGACCTGTTTTACAACCATAATGAACAGGCTCCATTACCGTCATGTTAAGAAATACCTGTAATGAGATGGCTATATTGCCTATAATGATAGCTCTCTGTTATTCTGTTGCTGGCAGCTTTGACTTTTTTTATTGTAAAATGCTATGTGTTAGCATTTTATGATTTCTATTGTATACCAGAGTCACATTCTGTGAGATGGCCTCTATATAATTGTGATATCAATCTATTGATCAACCAACCAACCAAGAACTAGCATTATAGAGGAAAGCCTATTTTCAGACATGAAAATGTTTTCTCATGTTCATCTGAACTTTTGCCTAAATTTGCTTTCTATCTGATATCTATAACAGGATTGTATACCATATAGTTAAGAGGTATTCAAGACAAATTGGAGAGTGGATTGAGAAATTATATTAACAACTTTATCTTAAAATTGTCCTGTCAAACAATTTAAGCTCTATGGCCTAACTGCCACAATCAATGCCAGGAATTATCCGTTTTCAACAGTTGTGTCTCCAGAAACACTAGTCAAGTTTGAAAACATCGGTTAGATGCATTAAAATAATTAAAATACCAAAATATTTCAACTGTATTTTAGTGCAGTTTAATTACTACTAAGCAGTTGTAAACTTGTCAAGGACTTTATAACTGCAAATGCCTCATGATTACCCGAATCCCCATCTTCAACTACTTATACTTAAAAAAAAACTTATCTCTGACTCTGTTGGCCTGTCACGTTTTTTGAGAAACTATTTCTCATTCTCTATTGTTACATACAGATACATCTGTAGCTCTGTCTTAAATGCAGTGTTGGGAAGCTTACAGCTGGAGGGATCCCAATACCATTAACTAAAAATTATTTGTGTATTTATTTATTTTTTCTTACTCATAATCCTCCAGTACAAAAGAAGGAAAAAGTGATAGGATTTAAAGAAGCAGATGCTGTGTTCATATAACATATAACTTACCATATTGAACTGATTCCAGTTGCAGAACTCAGCTAATGTTTTTATTCACCATAAAATTTTGTAAAAGATAAAAATTATTTAATTATTTTTATTCACCATAAAATTTTGTAAAAGATAAAAAAAGTTTGTGTGGAAGTAGCATTAGTGTATTTGATATTTTCATTTTTCCATGCAATTTAAAGATGGTTAATTAAAATACAAAAAGGGATAGGATAATTAGGCAATTAGAGGAAATATCTGTATTCCTCCTTTTGTATTCTGCAGTTTTAGTGAATATAACTACCAATTCAATAGTTTCTATACAATACATTCTTTCCCCTTTGCTGTAAACCAAAGCAATATTCTGGAGAGAGATTATGTTAGAAGTAAAAATATTAAACTGGAGCTCATGGTCATTATTATATAAATAAAAAGGCTAGATAAAACTCTCAAATTAAGCATTGTTTGGCCTGGCATAGCGTTGTAAAATACAATACAATGTTTTGTCTTAGCCTATTGTGTAAACCAGGTCATCATATATTGCTGTTTACTTCTGTTATTCTCATATGATACATAATAAACATCAATGTAATTTGGATAGTGAGATAGCCATATAAACATCAATGTAATTTGGATAGTGAGATAGCCATATAAATTTAATTTATTGGCTTATTTAAATGTAGACACAGCATGCGACATGAACATGCAATTGGACACTAAGAAATCTTAGATTTGACCAAGTATTTTATGCCTTTTATTTCTCAGAGGGATGCTAAAATCCCAGTTTAATTTATTAGTATTTATTGCATATATAATCTATCCTTTTCCCACAGTTTGAAAATGACCAAGTTGTCACCTTTAGCTCAGCTGTGCTTTCTTAGCAGATGTAGAGATAAGGGAAGGGATCACCATGAGGTTATAAGCAAAAGTTACTTAATTACATTATGAAACTTCTATAAAATTAGTATTTTTACTGGAGAAACCTCCCCCCCAAAAAATCCTAGGGTTGTCAGGCAAAACTCTCCTTTCCAAGGCAGCTAAAACAAAGGCACTCCCTTTTCAGGGTGGTGTTTGGGAAACAAGTCAATCGGAGCACTGCAGCTCACTGATCTCCCTTGGCTCCTCTATGCAATAAAAAAAATGCTTGCAAAGAAAAGGGCTTGTTCCAGTTGCTGCTAGAAACCGCTTTCCTGTTATATCTATTTTTATGCTGCTTAAGTAACAGGTTGCCCCCAGGATGGAGGCTCCACTTTGAGGACGTGCCATCAACAACTGGTAAGCAGCTCAGATAAAAGCTTTGTGGATGATCCCCTCGATGAGCACTGAAGTGTTGTAACTCGGGCTCCAGTTTTTTTCCATGGATACTTTTCAACCGTTTTCAAAACTTGCCAGTATTGCCAAATTATTAACCGTTATAAAATATTTTCCTTGCCCCTGAATAAGTAGGAGTAGTATGATGTTCCTGCTTATTCAGTATGAATAAGTATGCTTGATGCTCCGAGGAAAAAAGAATGGAATATGTATTCTTTATAAGAGTATGATGAAATTAATCTCTGAGAAACAGATGCATATTTTCTGGTACTGAAATGAATAGGCTTTAAATTCCTCACTTGGAGGGAGGGATCGAGTCATGAGTTATCAACTAGAAGTATTAAATTTTTTGCCCTTCCTCTAGGTCTAGGATCAATAAAGCTATGTACGAGTCCTACCATAAGCGTACTATTTTTAATAATAATACGCCTCACCTCAGGAGGGAGGGGCTGATGTCTCCTCCCCCATTGGGGGGAGGAAGGAAAAGGAAGAGCTCTGGCCTTTCGTGACCCGGTTAAGATAAAACCTCTGCTCGGGTTTCAGGCGCTTAGTTAACGAGTTCGAGAGGAGTTGCCTCAGCTGCCTAGAGAAGCTCTCTCGCCTGGCGGTCGTTCGGTTTCTGCATTTCTCGGCCCTCCTGAGAAGAACCGGACAGCGGCCCTTCTGCTCGCAGCTGCAGCAGCCGTAGAACCAGAGTCATGGTGAGGGATTTGTAAGGAGCGCCTATGTGGTACTTTGGCGCGTTCTGGGGACAATGCAGTTAAAAGGCAACCATGGTGTTTAATTAATGACCGATGCGATAAGGTTTGGAGAGTGGACGGGAAAGCAAGTCTTACTTTTATATCCAGGTTTCGGCTGGATGACCGCTAGTCGGGTTGACGGGAAAAGCTGTTGGGGCAGGGCTGATGTGGGATGGGATCTATATACTGAGATAATGGCGGTTCATTCTTTCTCAAGCCAGCACGCTTTACTTCATAGATCCCCAGGATCACTGGATGATTGCGGATTTTGCTAGACTTTTATATACCCCTTCTTTTGCTTCCTTTAACTGCTGTGCTGTGTGCTAAATATAGCATATGAATTATGAGAGTTGTGTTCCAACACATCAGGTGGCATCAAGTAGGTTATGGCATTTGCATGACGAGATTCATTTGGCTAGAGTCAAGATTTGCTCTCAGTAAAGTGAATGGGTACCTAATTATCCAAGAGACAGCTTACTTCAATTTGAGTTTACACAACCCAGAGCTACAGATTTAAACAGCTGTGCTTAGCTTAGTTGGTTGTGTGATTTAGACTTTAGTGCTTCAGTGAATTGTGAGAGCCCACAAAAATGGACTTATTGTAGTAAATGAAACTGAAAGTGAGTTCAATATAATAATGAAAAGGCTAGATTCAGATTCTATTCTGTACTTAGTCAGAGTCTCACTGACTCTAGGTCAGATACTTTCTCTTGGCCCTATCTACTTTATAGTGGGAAAATAGGAAATGTTATTAACTACCTTTAGTCCTGAACATTACCTTCCCTGCTTAGTGTTTGCATATTTTGTAGGCTACATTCATATTACTGAATAATATAATCTTTAAAATATCACCATATATTACATCAGTATTTTATTGTCCATCCATTTCAATTAGAGGCCTGAAACTGAGAGTAATCTGAGTAGATTTAATGGTAAATTCAAACCTGTTCATTTTTAATATGATTTGAGATGATGAAATGTATATTACAGATTCAGACTTGGTGCAATGTGCGAAGAAATATGTAAGGAAGATTGTTTTGGGACGTAATTATGGAGATTTGGGGAAGCAATACAGAAAAATCTAAATTTTTCTTTGAATACTACAGATGTGATGATGCAGAACTGAAAAAATGATTTGGGTACTAATATGATTATTTGAGACATTAGAGTATTTAAGAGATTGGAGAAGTTGATTGGAAGATTGTAGGCTGAGAATATAGAACAGGTCATAAAAACAGAGTAAACAAAAGGTTTTATTTATATTTTATTTATAGAAAAAAAATCTGCTACTTTTCAATTTGTAATACTAGGCATGGAAACAGGGAATTGTTCTGGTTCACATGAATGTTTTCCTTATTCTGCTTTTTACTACCTGAACTTTCTGATGGGTTTCATAGGCAACTTTCTCACTCAACCTACTGTAATTCTAGTTTACAGTCTCTATATAAAACTACCTGCCTTGATTTTTCTTACTTACTGCATATAAGCACTATGAATCAAAATTCTTAGAGGTAAGTTTCCCAACCTATGGATCAAAGTGAATTATTCTTTGTTCACTTCCATATACATCCATAAAGTTTTACAAAGCAACTTATACTTGTCATATGTTGGGGAAAGTACCTGACTGTCACCATACTTCCAAAGGAAACTGTGTAGAAAGAAAATGAGTTTGTAGAAAGAGAAGTAGACATTTATGTTTATTTTAATTTTGTGAAAGAGGCCAAAATGGGGGAGAGGGGTTGCTATTCCAGAGCTACCATAATTTAGAATATGAACATTGACTTGAGTAATTGTGTTTGCATTCCCTTACTAATTAGCTATAGGGAATTCTCTTTATTGCATGGTGTTCCTGCTTTTTCAGCATTCCAAATTGGTCGCAAGTAATGATAATCTCATGGCAGATTTCAAAATAAAAGGACTGGGAATAGAAACATATGGAAATTCCCTTATTTTTCCATTTTTACCTCTTCTTGCATCTTCTGGACTTATTTTTATATGCATTTTATGTATTTAAATTTTTATAAGTTTTTATCAATTGTAAAAATGCCATTCGTGTTCTAAAATATAATTAAGTGCTGTGCATACTATATCTGTCTCAAGGTACCTGAGTTGCAGAAAATAACTGTCCGGATGAAGAATCCTGAACATGTAAAAAATATTGTTTCAGCACTCAGGAAAGGCGGAGCAGCAAGACTCCAGGTATGTGACTCTTTATAATCTTAGTTTCTTTCCCATCTCTTTTCAGGATATCTGTTTATTCCAACAATTTTACCAGCATAAAACAGTGGTACGCAGGGCCAGGACAAAATTAAATGTAACTTAAAATTAACTACAGTTAATATAACATGTTTCACATTGAGTATTTCCCTCCATCTCATTAATAATTACAATTCAACTGTAACTGGAGTTGAATGTTGTATGAAAGCTTTTGAATAATAAGTTGTAAACCCTTGATTTAGAGACTGAATTTATTTTTTAATTTATTTTTGTCAATTGATAACAAGATAATAGGTATATGTACAAAACATAGTTATGAATACATGGATACATATAAGAAAAATAAAAAAATAAAAGAAACAATAGGACAGGGACAGTAGACATGTTGGTGCACTTATGCACGCCCCCTACAGACCTCTTAGGAAAGGGGTGAGGTCAATAGTAGACAGTCTAAAGGCCCTGTCACACTGGCCGACGGATGCAAAACGTTTGTAAAAAGGACACAGCGGATGAGAAAAAATGTTTCCTCTGTTGTTATCGCTCTCAAAAAGGGGCAAAAAATTTTCATAACCAGAGCGGATAACATGGAAAGCGAACGGACAAGGGGGAGGACGCAGGGTGGATGGAAACGCGGGATGCTCCACGGAAGCCTAGCGGATGGAAAGCGCGGATGAGAGCGGATGACACATCCGCAATCTTCCGGGGATCCGCAGCAAAGCGGACGCGGACGGAAAGACGGATGCAGAGCGCGACGCCAAGCGGATGAAGCGGATGACAGCGGAAGCCGAGGCGGATGAAGCGGATGCGCAGGCAGAAGCCTAGCGGAAGCCTAGCGGATGGCCTAGCATTCACTGCGCATGCAGGGAGGATGCATTGAGTCAGCCCCGCGGATATAAAGGGAGGCAGCTCCCAAAGCAGGTCCACCATTCAGAGAAAAGACCTGCTTCCAGAACATACGATCGACTTGCCTTGCCAGCCTGCCGTGCCTGCATGCTTGCTGTCTGCGCTGCCTGCCAGCCTGCCTTCCAGCCTCCCTGGCCAGCCTTGCTGCCTGCCTGCCTGCCAGCTTTGGTGCCAGCCTTCCTGCCTGCCAGCCTTGCCTGCCAGCCAGCAACCCCAAACCATGGGAAGAAGAGGAAGCCCACCATCTCGCTGCCAGCCCTGGTAAGAGGGACAGGGCCACCCTCCCACCCCCTGGCCCTCACTCTGCTTCTGCTGGGCTTCTGTAGGCTTGACGGTTTCCCTCTTCTGGGGCTGGGGCTTCTGCTCGCCTTCTGCTTCTGGAGGAGCTAATGATGCTGCTTATGGCGGTGGTGCTTCTGCTCGTGCGTTACTCTGCTGATGCTGCTTCTGGCGGTGGTGCTTCTGGTGCTTACTCTGCTGAATGCTACTTCTGACGGTGTGCTTCTGCTGATGCTGCCTTCTTGGAGGAGCTCTGACTGCTGTGCGTTATTGGTGGCTGGTGCTTCTGCTGGTGCTTACTCTGCTGAAGCCTGCTCCGTCGTCCTGCTCGTTGCGCGCTCGATGCTTCTCGGTCTCGCTCGTACCCTGCTTTGTTCCTGGTACAAGTCCTCGCTGGTCCTGCTGGTGCTCCTGGTCCTGCTGGTGCTCCTGAGTGCTGCTGGCGCTGCCTGGTGCTTACTCTGCTGATGATGATCCTGGTCCTGCTAGTGCTACTGCTGCTGATGGATGATGATCCTGCTGGCTGCTGCTGCTGCTGGTGGGTGTGGAGGAGCAGCCCCTACAACCTGGAAGCCCCTCTGATTGAGGGTCCATGTGGTCGCTGCCACAAGGGAGGAAGAGGCACGCGACAGGCGCGAGAACGGCGAGAGGAGGCAATACTACATCGAGGAGGAACATAGAGGATGAGGTGCTGGAGTGACCTGAGAGAAATGACTCATTAGTGGCGGAAGGGATACAGGCCTCTAACAGGACACCAAAAGGAAGACAGGCCTTTTGGAGAGAGAAGGCAGAGAGCTTGGGCTACAGACTTCGAGTAGGTGCTCCTTCGGCTGGTGGAGAGCCGATGCACAGACCTCGGTACGGGAAGCTGCACCTCAAAGAAAATCTGGCCAGGCCGTGGTCAAGCTGACGGACAGACCGAGACCTATGTCATGGCCAGGTGCAGCTTCCTGGAGGGTGAAGATCTGCCACCGAGGAGCAGCCCCTCTCACAAACCCTCTCTCTCCGGCAGCCTGCTGAGAGCCAGTCCTCTTCCGGCGAAGAGTCAGCTCCTGTCTCCAGGCATGGGTCTATGGAGCGTGCCACGACGAGGAACCCACGGAAGCTCGTTGTAACCGTGGCGGAGCATGTGGAGGACTCCCTGCGTGCAGTGGGAGAAAGAGATGGCACTTCCACCACAGTCGTCTACCCGCATCCACCCCCAGCTCCAGCTCCACAAGAAAGGCAGAGAGCCAGACAGGAGGGGCAGAGCCACACTGTCCTGCCTGGAGATTAAGAGACACCATCAGGAGCAGCATAGATCTCCTCTCTCAGCTGGTCCACACCGACTCCCTCATCCTCCAACCGCAGAGCCCTTCCTCACCTATGTCAACCAGACCCTCTACGGACATGAGGAACCCCCAGTACGCAGGTGGTGAAGGACAGGATCACCGATCTGCTTCACAACCCTCACATCCAGATGAACCTGCTCCCACCCAGTCCAGGTCTGCTCCTCCACCCCAGGTGATGTCCCTCCATTCCAAGGCTTTCCACAGGCCCTCACCCTACCAGGGCTACGGCTACCTGGAGGTCCACGCAGCACAAGGCAGCAGCCCTTCCCAGTCCAGGCACAGACTCATCGGTTTGCCACCGTTCCACTGATGCCACCGATGTCACCCACACCAACTGATGCCACTGACGCCACCGCATGCCACCCATGTCATCGATGCACCCATGCCGAGTCCTCAGCACAGCTCGCGGATCGAGACGGCCCCACTACACTGCTCCTTCCTCCAACCCACAGCCAAGCCCGGCCTCAGTACATTCTCTGTCGTAGCGTTCTATACCTGTGTCTGGGGGTACTGCTGACCACCATGGCATGGCAGAAGGACCTCTCAACATCACGGGGCTGACCAGCTGTCTGAGAGCTTCCTCAACACACCGTCACCTGTTGCCAGGCACCCCTTGGCGCTTCAGACCAGCACTCCAGCAGCAGCCACCCTCCACAGCACCTGGACCCTTCACCCCTGAGACTGGGCACACCTCTGAGTGACAGATAAGAGGTGCCATGAGACTGGGTGGCTACCTGTAGACTATATTTTGGACACTTGACTTGGGTCATTTTTCTTTTATAGCTTGTTTATTAATAAAGATTATCTTTGCTTCACACACTGCTTCATTATATTATTAAATAAAGTTCTTGCTGGAAACTTTTAGAAATGGTTAAGCCTTTGCATGTTTGTGGATGGGTTAAGGATAGCAGTGGGGTGGCAGGGATACCTTTGGATGGGTTAAGATAGCTGTTGGGATGGGCAGGGGATACCTTGGGATGGGTTAATGATAGCTGGGGATGGTTGAGATAGCTGTGGGCGATAGATAAACCTCCAGTGGAAGCATAGTGGGACTGTATGGTCCACCCTCCCAGGTGCCACACCTATGGCCCTTCATTATCAATACTAATGTAATCATTGATCCACACATGTCAACAAAAAACACAATCTTTTTAAATGCCCCTGTTCATTGTAGGCCACCCAACATACATGGCCCAATCTCATTCAGTGTGGATTGAACAGGCTGAAGGAAGCATCCATTAATCATTCTACCATCCTGTCTTGCAACTCCACTGCTTCAGCTGGGAGTTGCACCAGTGTTTCAGGAGGTTGCGCCTGCTTTTCTTTCACGTGAGGCTCTGTTGGGGCCCTTGCACATCCTCAGGTTTTGCCTTGCCTCCATCCCCAGGCTCCAATGTCCCCATTGGCTTGTTGAAAGATCCGACGAGCCAGTTCTGGCAAGACTGGGTAGCAGGTGCACGCATGAGATTGTGCAGGATGCAGCAAGCTTCCACGATCCTCCTCACGGTCTGTGGGCGATGCTGCATGGTTGGTGAGAAGTCCCTGGAACCTGTTGGCCAGGATGCCAAAGGCGTTCTCCACCACCCGCCTTGCCCTGGACAGCCTGTAGTTGAAGATCCTCTCTTCACGGGTGAGGCAGTCTGGAAGTGTAGGGCTTCATGAGGTAGGTTGTGAGAGGAGAAAGGCGTCATCCCCACGATGAAGTAGGGCACATCTTGTGTGTCGTTGGGTAGGGGGTCTGGATCCGGGAAGCCCATGATGACTGTTGCGTTCCAGCCCTTCCTTGAGGTCACTGGTGTTGTATACCTGAGCATCTGAAGCTGACCCGTTGCCTGAAGCATCGATGTACATGAACTTGTAGTCAGCATCGACCATGGCGAAGAGGACGATCTGAAGAAGCCCTTGTAGTTGAAAATTAAGTGGACCCCAATGGCTGGAGCTTTGCAGGCCACATGGCTTCCCATCTATGGCCTCCAACGGTGTGTGGGAAGTTCTACCTTTGATACCATTGCTCTGCAACTTTCTGTCCATCGCTTCTTCAGTGGGCGGCCACTGGAGGACGCCTGCAGGTATGCTTCGATGATGGCCTGCACCACTTCTCTGCACCACAATGCTGATGGTGTTGTGTGGCACCCCTCCAGCCATACTGCATGCTCCTGTAGATGGTCCCTGAGGCCAGGTGGCGCAGAGTCAGTGCCACCTTCAGTCCAGGGTCCAGGTGGGCCAGAAGTTGGTGCTCTGCTTGGTCAACTGCGGGTGTCAGCCGCTGCACAGCTTCGTCAAACAGGCTGGAGGCATCCTCATGAAGTCTGGAATGCACGAGGTCTTCGTTCCTCAGCTCCACCATCAGCTTGTTGTACAGTCCGTACTCTGCTCTTCTCCCGATCCATCTTCGGATCCAGACGCTTCTTGGCCGCCTCTTTTCCTTCCCATAGTAGAGTTTGAAAGAGCCTGTAGATCGGCTTCGCACTGTGGCCACAACGATGGTGGCTACCAAAAGGAGTGTGTGTACGATCCATTGGTGGACATCAATGGATGGCTGTGGGAAGAGCAAGAGGCTCTGATTGAAGGCTGCAGAGGTCTGCACAGCTGGGCTGCTGCTCTGAAAGTGAGATCCAGGTGAGTTGCTCCCCTTTTTTATAGGCAATATAGGTTTTCCCCTATGTGTCCTTTTTGCGTCCTCAGGCATCCTCTAGACATCCTTAGACCATCCTTATCTGAGATAGGTCCCCTCTTGCGGAACGTTTTTTCCGTTTAAAATGCTTTTGCGCAGCCTGGCATCCGCTTTCATCCTTTCTCTGTCCGTGCTACTCACTGCTGCGCGTCTGTTCCGCGTCCGTTCCGCTTCCTCCCTGTGTCCGCCTTTTCTGCTGGAGCGCGATTTGAGTGCGCGAATGCGCAGCGGATGCCTAGCGGATATAGCGGACGAGCATTAACAGGATGACGACGGATGCAGAACGGATGTTCCCCGTATGCCTAGAGGATGCAGAACGGACGCTGTTGGATAGCATTTGTTCCGCTCAAAAATGTTTTGAGCAGCTCAAACTTTTGAGCGGTATGAAATGTCAGTCGAACGGATGCCGGACGGATAGAGAGAAGAAAATGGACGCATGAGTACAAAACGGAAGCATCACGTTGTAACCAACGGATGGCAAGTGTTTCTCTCCGTTTTACATCCTCTTTCCATCCATTGGTGCTGTGTGACATGGGCTTTAGGTTAAAGTTTTTGGGGTTTGGGGAAGAAACCACAGAGTCAGGTAGAGTATTCTGGACATTGACTACTCTGTTGCTGAAGTTGTATTTCCTGCAATCAAGTCTGGTGCGATTAACCTTGAGTTTGTTAAGTGGTTCTGTCATATGGTGATATGTGATGCCATGTGAACACAGCATTCCTTGATAAGTTATTAAGTCTTATTTTTTGTTCAATCCAGGTCATTTCTGATTTTGACATGACTCTTACTCGATTTGGCTTCAGTGGGAAGCGCTGTCCGACTTCGCACAGTGAGTGTAATTTCTGGCCTTTTTAAATTGTCAATTCTCTTTTGAAAAAATTTTTTTTTCACCTGAATCGTTTTCTTTCTTTCCTGGTGTTTTCTCATATTTTTGTCCTCATTCTCATTCCTTACAAGATGGCTTGTAGAAGCTTCTCAAATTATTTTTTCTTATGTTTTTCTTCCTGTTACCCCCAGTCTTTAGGTCACTTTTAAGTGAGTCATTGATACATTGTATATATGAGGATATTCACATGATATATTAACCCCAATCTAATTGCAATTATAATTTGACTAAACTAAGATAATTATAACCAGGCTAATACAGATTTTACTGGTTAACCACTATTTTAGATCACTGAAATAGTACTTTATTTTACAGATGCATAAATATATTTTTAATCATAGTTGTTTTGTTGGAGTCAAAAACACTTAGAACAGACAGAGGTGAGACTACACCTTGTCCAGGCTATTTGTACCCCTATATAACACATATTTGGAGTGTAAAAGAAAAAGAAAAGAGTTCATGTGATCCCATTTCTATTCCAGTCTTTTTCTTGCCATTTCTAAGGTGGAAGGGAGAATTCCCTCAGAAAATTTACTTTGTCCATCTGAGTTGAAATAATATTTTGAAATATGGTTTTAGCTGAATGATTTTAATGACAAACTATATTTTAGTTTGATTAAGTTGTGATTAAGGCACTCTTTGTTAACCAGGATATAATTCTTGATTTTTAGAACACATTCGATTTAATATAATCTAATTGTTGTTTCAACATAATAAGAAATAGTTATGTTTTAAAAAATTAATGAATAATAGGTGTGAGAAGATTTCACAAAGTGAGAAGCACTGCTATCAGTGAGGAAAATAGGCTATTAGGCAATTTTGCATGTATAATTTTTTACACAGGTCTAAAGTACTACTCTCTGGCACTGTAATCTTTGTTTTCAATTAGGAAGTGTACACAATTTTCATCCTTATTTTTACTGACTCAGAAACTAGAAACTTGCTTTTTAATAATAAACATAATTATAGTTTTTAAAAATTCAGTTATATTTTTTCAAAGGGACTAAATTTTGTGCTCGTTAAAATTCTGATTTTGCATAGTGAATAGCCACATGCTTATTCATTTGCATTAATCCTTTTTATTTGAAAATTCAGAACATGCTTTTAAAACACCCACATGTTCAAAATAAATTTAGACTCAGCATTACTGTGTATAAGAGTTTCTAGAAATCTGCTTGTATCTCTTCAGATATCATAGATAACTGCCGGGTCATCAGTGAAGAAGGCAGGAAAAAGGTATGAGCTTCTAGGAATTATTTAGCAAATATCCGAATTAAAATCTAAACTGATAATCATATTTCATGTCCTGTTATCAGGAACCCTAGGAATTAAAATTTTGTGACCTTTCAGGCTTTTTAGTTAGGGAAAATACTTGGCTATTTTAATGCATGAGTCTTTCTTTGAAGATTGGAAACTTCAATTATTAAGAATTCAACTGCTAAAAGAGTATATTGGGGCAGTTCACTTTCTTTCCATTTTCATACCAAGTTTGAAAAATATCAGCTTTAAAGCTTCAGTGAATTTGGAATCAATTGATGTGAAGCTGACTGCTGATACTTATGAGAATTGTCTAACTTAAAATCAGCTTTGAAGATTTCACTTTTGCCAGCTAGTTAATGTTATTAAAATGTCATTAAAATGGAAAGTGCCAGAGATTAAGTCCTTTCACCAATGGTGAATCTGTTGACATCTAATGTTCCAGGTAATTACATAAAGAACCGTAACAACAGTGTTCCAGTTTTAAAACTGCTTATAATTCAGTGCTGTTTATCAACTTTGAAAATCTGTTTTTTCTTTGAACAAATGTGTTGATTCTGCCCAATATTCCAGCTGAAAGATTTACTCCATCATTACTATCCTATTGAAATTGACCCTTATCGGACTATGGAGGACAAACTCCCCCTCATGATAGAATGGTGAGTATTGTACCAAATAAGATTATTTTGTTTGATATCTGGCAGTGGGGAGTGGGTGGGTTGGTTGCTTAGAAGATGGGTGAATTATCTGAATTGACAAGAGATCCCGACACTGATATTTTCCAGGTGGACTAAAGCTCATAACCTCCTATCCCAGGAAAATATTCTGAAGAATGATATTGCCCAGATAGTGAAAGAATCAGATGTTAAACTTAGGTATGTGGTTTCTATATTGGATTCAAAATCAATTCAAGAAAGAGGTAAATTATCTAAGCAATAATTACAATTATTTCTTCTGAGTATCAAATATTCCTCAGCTATCTGAATATGGAATTCTGCACATGGAATTAAACATAAAAACTTCCCCAAAGTTTTAAGGTTTAATATTGCACATTTAAATAGTGCTTATTGTTTGCATGTTCTTTTTCATCCAAAGCAAATCTGTTGGTACACAATTGTGTCCACTTGATTAGAATTAGTAACTGTGGTACTAAAAACCATAAAGAAGGAAGAAGTAAATGGGTTTTGGAATGTTTTTCAGTTACAAAAGCAGAATATCAGACACATTTATAATAGTATGTGTTTTAAGTTTTGGAGCTCTTCAGCTGCATTTATTTAATAATTCTATTAGTAAATGTGTAATAAAGTCCATCTTTATTTTTTCTGAGATTAAAAAACTAAAGAGTGCATTATGTGAAGAGGCCATTCGATTGACTGCCCTAATGGCCTCTTCACATGATGAGTGCTGGTGAGGCAAGGATAATTAAATGCATATTTCAATGAAACATGCCACATTTAGCCAAAGATCTAGGAATGGTACAGGTAATCTTTGACTTAATAGATTTTTATCCTGCCTTTATTACTTAATAGATAACGAGGCAGCAGAACCTCTCTCCTCCTATTTTCTAAAACAACCATCTCGTGAAGGGGATTGGTTGAGAAAAAATGACTGGCTTCAAATCACCCATCCAGCTTTCATGAAGAAGACAGGACTAGAGCTGACTTTTGGTTGACATTGCGGTGAAAACAGTTGGAAAATAGTGGAGCTCTGCTGGGCTCTGTGAAATGCAGCCAGCAACTGCTTGCTGGGAGACCTATGGGGTTAAGCTACTCTGGAGGGCTGGTGAAGAAAGGAGAGGTGCTTCATCCATCGCGAGGAAACTGCAATTTCCTCGCTGATCCGAAGAAAGCTCTCCTGATCGGCAGCAGAGATGACCGCCATTTTCTTGGTCTGTTACAAGTTGGGATAACTGGGACACTAAGATTTTGTGCCAAAGCAGTGTGTCGACAGAGCAATGAAACTGGGTGAGATAATTTCCAACTGTTACCTTAGAAGGCTAAGCTAAGTAAAAAGTTCCCAAAAATAATCTCCAAACCTTAAGAAAGCAGATTTTTGGAGAAAGTTTAAAGATTAAAAATTAAAGAAGATCTAAGACATAGAAGTAAAAGAAAAACCTAAGGGATTATTTAAAACATTAAAAATCTCAAAAAGCTGAATAACATTGTGAAAAGTGATTATTGGGAGAAATTGCTTTTCTGAAATTTAATCTCTAAACACCCCCCCCACCAACACCCCCCTACTGAGATTTTTGAAGATTTATAAGGCAAATCAAATTAAAACTGTAAACTTTATTGGAATTATACACCGAAAAGCGGAAAAAAGAAGAAAAAAAGAGATATAAGACTTTAAAATCTGGACAATTGGGAAGGGGTAAATTGGAAATTATAAAGACTGAGAAGTATAAATTTATAGCATTTAAAGATCAGAAATTTAAGAGACTTGGAAGGAATAATTTTAGCATTGACTAATTTTTATTAACAATTGATTTTTTGCGGGGGGAGTTTCTATATGTTGGGATATGGAATATTAGAGGTATATTAATTGGTTACAAAATGACCCGGCAGGAGATAATAAAGTTCTATGAAGAAATGTTAGAAATGATGACAAAGAATTATAAGAAGTTGATGGGAATATTTAAAGATAAAGATGTGAAAGTAGAAGGCTCTCAACAAATTGTAGGAAAAGATGAATATAACACACAAAAGACAGCTGAGAAATTAGAAGGAGTGGTAGAGGAGGCAAAGCAAAATAAATTACAAGAAGGTAAAAATAAATTAAAAGTAGATACAAACACTGAAAAGGGAGTATTAATAAATACTAAAAATCCAATAGACAATCTCTTAAAACCCTACAACAGAAAAGAGGGAAAAAAGGATGATTCTTCAAAAATAATGGAAGGATTGTGGATGGATATTCAAAAGATGCAGAGAAGGAAATAAAGGGCAAGGTAGAATGAACAGCTAACCTGTGCAAAAATGCTAGAAAGACATAGGATTCCAAAAGAGAAACCAAAGAATCATCAAAAGATCAATAAATGATGAAATTCTAAAAAGGCTGAGAGATGATGGATAGAGAAACAATATCATGCAATATAGTAACTGTACTGAAAACCAATAGAAATAAGTGGAAGTTTAAATTGGGGAAATAGTAGCACATATATAAATATATAATAGAATTTATCCTAACCATAAATATATTAAAATTAGGAGGTGGTAGATTAGCACTTTGAGATATTGAAAATATGGAATACTGAGTGATACGTATAATATTAAAGTATTAGTGACTTAATATGAGTGAATAAGTACATTGTATGAAGAAATGTTATTGAAGTTTATATTTTTGGAGGAAGTGATAAAAAATCATAGAATACTATTGTTTAAACATAATAAGGTAAATATAGAAGAATCCCAACAAATGGGAAAAATAAAGAAATAAGTATAAATTGGGAAAATAGTAGAATATATATTGATATATAAAAGAATATATTATATTTATAATGAATGCATGAAGGTCAGAAGTTGGAAGATAAAAATTTTGTATATAATTGTATTATATACATTATATATTACTGTGAGCACTATGTGAAAAATACGTTAACCCAGTCATAGCACTGTCCACAAAAATGCTGGTTGTTAAAGGAAAAACTGCAAATAAAACATATATATATATATGTGTGTGTGTATGTGTGTACACCCACCCACCCACATAAATAAATAAAAAGATAGGACTAGAGCTCATAGTCTCCCAGTTTCCATGCCAACATCTTTATCACTGGTCATACTGGTTCTGTTATGACTAAAATTGGGACTGGAGTGTCTATTTCCAAGCAGTATGATTGTTATGTGACTCACACCCAGTTTTATCTTTTTTACTGTGATCAATAAGCAAATCACTGTGCTGTTAAGCAAATCCAGTTTCTTCCACTGACATTGTTGGAAGCTCTCTGGGAAAGTTGCAAATGTTGAGCATAGGACCCCAGTGCTGCAACTGTCATAAATACACACTGTTACCAAGTACCTGGATTTTAAAGACATGATTGCCAAGATACTATGATGGTTGTAAATATGAGAATCATTTGTAAGTCTTTTTTTTCCAGTGCTGTCATAACTTTGAACAGTTACTAAACAAATGGTTAGAAGTTGAGAACTATTTATAGCATGGTTTCCTCCACAACATGAACTCATATTTCAAGAAAAGGATTTGCTACTATTTGATATTTATGTGCATGTTTTTCAGTTGATAGAACAAACCATCAATTAAATCATCCACCTAAAGTATACATTTAAATACTGGATTTAAATTATAAATTTTATATTTCCTACTAAGCAATCAATTTATTCACTGGAAATATTGCAGTTAAGGACATGTGCGTTATCTAGAAAGTTATACTTTGTATAAATAAAGATTTGATTATTTTATATATTTTAGAAAATCATATGCTATTTTAATTTTTAGCTAATAGTCTAAAGCTTTTGTCTTTTTCAATCTGAACATCCTTATTTGTTCTAAGAAACTGATAAGAGAGTGGATAAGTTCACTGTTCACTGTTGATAATACAAAAAGCAGTTGTGTGTTTCAAGAAATCATTGTCCTTTTGAGTTAATTTATTAGAAACATTGGGACTTTGCTGATGCCCTTCAAATATAAATGCTCACATTTCACAACATTAGCCTAATGTTGTCTTTCTCTTCCTTCTTGCACTTAGAGATGGCTTCAACATTTTCTTTGACCAGCTGCATGAGAACAAAGTTCCCCTGTTCATCTTTTCAGCAGGAATAGGTGATGTCCTAGAGGAAATAATTCATCAGGCTGGTGTTTTCCACCCTAACATCAATGTGGTCGCCAACTATATGGACTTCAATGACAATGTGAGTTGAATCATCTCTTTTTTGCCCACTTCATGTCCTCTGACCTGTTTCCTGTGGAATCAGAGAATAAATAACAAACTTCCAGGGTTTGCCACAATGTACAGAATTCTGAATACTGCAGTTAGTGAATATCTTAGGGACTTGGATCTAATTTTTTTCAAAGTGGTAAAAACTTGGGTTGTGCTGTACTATTTTGGTTGTAAACACTATGTCTTGTCCTATATTAAAAATATTCTATATAGAAAAGCAGAAAATATGGGAAGGACTTGGTGCATCCTTTCTGTCCATATTCTTTTCCTGTGAGATATTTAAAAATGAAATATCACTTGCAGTCTGAAGGATCTTGGTTTATTTATTTTCATGGAGAATGTAGAAATAGAAATGTATATAGTTTGAAAATATTTAAATATTCAATCTTTGCTGTCCAAAGCAGAACATTTATGAACAGATCAATTTACAACAGTTTGTTTAGTAACTGTTTGAAGATACTACAGCACTGAAAGAAATGACTTATGATAGTTTTCACATTTTGCAGCATCTCCATGGTCATATAATCAAAATTAAGACACTTAGCAACTGACCCATATTTATCATGGTTGTGGTGTCAGGTATCATATGATAAGCAAAGCGAAAAGGAAAATCGGATTTCACTTAACAACTGCCTTACTAACTTAGCAACTGCAGTGATTCACTTAACACCAGTGGCAAGAAAGTTTGTAATATGGGGCAAAACTCAATTGTCTTTGAACTCAATTATGGTCGTAAGTTGAGGACTACCTGTATGAGCCATGGTGGTGCAGTGATTAGAATGCAGCACTGCAGGCTATTTCTGCTGCCTGCTGGCTACCTGCAGTTTAACAGTTCAAATCTCACCAGGCTCAAGGTTGACTCAACCTTCCATCCTTCCAAGGTGGGTAAAATGAGGGCCCAGATTGTTGGAAGCCATATGCTGACTCTGTTTAGAGAGGGCTGTAAAGCATTGTGAAATGGTATATAAGTTTAAGTGCTATTGCTATCTACAAAAAGTATGCTATATTCTTTTCAAGTTCAGTATCCTTGAGGTTGTTCAAACTATTTTTAGTAGAGCCATTTCTAAAATATATTAAGAATGTTTTATGAAGATGGGCTTAATTTCCATGGAGGTTGGCTTTTTTTCTCAACTTTTTATTTAATTTTGTTTCCTGTAGATCTGGCTGCCTCAGTCCTTAGGGATGTCTTTAATTCAATATGGTGTAAGAAAATTATTAATAAAATTCATTTTTATAGAGCCTCTGCTGCTTAAGCCCGTCACACTGCACCAACGGATGGAAAGAGGATGTAAAATGAAGAAAAACACTGCCATCCGTTGGTTAACGCAATGCTTCCGTTCTGTACTCACTGCCTCCGTTTTGCTTCCTCTCTATCCATCCAACATCCGTCTATTGACATTTCAGTCCCCTCAGAAGGTTTTGAGCTCAAACTTTGGAGTCGGAAAATGTATTCCAAATACATGCCGTTCTGCATCGCTCTAGGGCATACGGGGGACTATCGTATCTGCATCCATTACGCATCTGCTATATCACGCTAGGCAATACCGCTGCACATGTCCGTCGGCCAGACTCAATATCCGTTCCAGTGGTAACGGACGCAGGGAGAAAGCGGAACGGACGCACAGCATTAGATAGCAGGCAGAAGGTGAAATCGGATGTGCAAGATCGCGATCCTGCACTCATCCGCTCTGCTCCGCTGTCTGGCATCCTCCACAATTCCACGTCATCCCTCGTGCAAGTCGCGTCTGGGCAATCCTAAACTCTGGACAATGGGCTGCTCTGGGCATCGCTTTCCATTCGGCCTGCGTCCTCCGCCCGTCCCATTCCTTTCCGTGTTATCCGCTCTGGGTTATGGTAAATGTTTTGCCCCTTTGGAGAGGCGGATAACACGGATGGAACATTTTCTCGTCCGCTGTGTCTTTTTACAAACTTTTGCACCGTTGCGCAGTGTGACCGATCCTTTAGGCTTTGAAAGCACCAGAAATGTTCTTAAGCAGTGGATTTTGGATGTAAACCTTCAGATTAATCTTATAATTTGTGAGATTATTCTTAAAAGAGTGTGCCAGCCTCCTATTTATCATCTTTCCAATACCAATTTCATACTCTTGAGGAGTTGGGGGGAAGGAGGCATAATGTCTCCTAAGCTGCATTTTGCCATTTTTACATTATAAACCATAATAAGCCATTGTTTGCCTTTGAAGGGTGTTCTACAAGGTTTCAAAGATCCTCTTATTCACATCTATAACAAGAACAACACAGTCCTGAAGAATACAGAGTATTTCCAGCAACTGTGCACAAGAACAAATATTTTACTGCTTGGAGATTCCATGGGTGATCTCAGCATGGCAGATGGTGTTGCTGACATGGAGAATATCCTCCGGATTGGCTTCTTGAATGACAGGGTGAGTTGAAAGTATCTAAATCAGGGATCACCAATCTTTTGGACCTCAGGGACCATCAAACTCATAATTTTAAATTCTAGGCACCACTAAGACTTTTTATAAAAAAGGGCAACTTTTACCCAAAATCAGGCAAAGCAGGCAGGCAGATTGAGTTGCTCACAGAATCATTCATTGATCTATCTATCTGCCATTGTCTATCTGAGTCTGTCACATAAAATTTGCTTGCCGTGATTCTTCACTGAATAATAGAACCTTCAGTCCTAAGGGAGGTTCGGCTGTGCTTAAAAGCAGAGCCGAAGATCTAAAGACTAGCTAGAAAGCAAGAAATCCAACCATTTTCTGCTTTCTAGCTAATCTAAATCTCCTGGCACAGCAGAACAGCTGATGGTCAAGAAAAAAAAAGCAAAAATAGAACTTAACAGGAAAGTTTGCCAGGTAAGAAGTGAGTGGGTGGAGAGGGTTTGTGCAGGCCATGTGGGTGGTGCAGCCGTGTTTCTGCACAGCCTGGATTAATTGCTTTTGGGGGTGCTCTGGGGGTGACATTTCTCTGCGGCCCACCCAAAAAATTTTGTGGCCCACCAGTTGGCGACTGCTGATCTAGATGACTAAAACATATAGTGAAAACCCTGCCTGGAAGCAAATTAAAGCACCTATTTCAAGTAGAAGAGTTTGAGTGCCATATAAGGTAGTTGGCTTGGGAGAGATGACAAGTTTCACTAGAAAGTAAGAACTGTTTTCTTTTATCTTGTGTGCTTAATGTTGTTCCTGCCTTGTTGTCTTTTCTAACCTTACAAATAGATTCTGCCTAAAGGGCAATAGTGTGAAGATGGAACAGCATCAGTCCTTTCTAGGTCTCAGCTTTAATTTCATCTATCAGATGATAGTAAGAGCTGACTTGAAATATTTTATTAGCAGGAGAAATTAACAAGAGAAATAGTTTTATTGTCTAGTTGTGATTTTTTTATTAGAACAACTACAGTGATACATAATGTCTGCCAGCTTTTATGTTCTTCAGAACTTTTCATCAGGCAAGTTGTTATCAAAGAAAGAGGGGGATGAGAAAGAAACAAGATAGTTCAAATGTTAGGCTATGTATTATAACCATGAGGCAATTCTTCCAGTTCGATCTTGAGGTGGAATTTTTAGCCATTTATTTTGGGTTTCTTGTGGCATTTCATAGAAAGAAAATGTTATATCATAGTATTAGTATCTAATACTAATAGAACCCACTAATACTAATAGAACCCACAGTTTCTAATAGAAACCACAGACTGAATATATGTTGAGATTAATACTACAATTGCTTTTTATACTTTGTCCCATGCAGGTAGAAGAACGGCGGGAAAAATACATTGAGGCTTATGATATTGTACTAGAGAAAGATGAAACATTGGATGTGGTAAATGGCATTTTACACTTCATTCTTGCCCAAACTCTTTATACTCTCCCTTAACTCTTGACAACTAGTTTCCTTTTGGAACATTCCCATGTTCTTTAACATTCCCATAATCATAGAATTAACCAGGGCCTTGCTAGCATTGACCTTATTTTTACATCTATACTATATTGCTAATTCAAATGGCATCACAATTGTACCAAGATATCTACTAATTGAGCAGACCATTTTTTCTTGGTTGAATCAGACTTATTTGACTAATTATTCTTTAAAAATAACGTAGGAGTGATACTGATTAGATTTGTCTATTGTCACTCCTTCTCTCCTAAAATAGAAATTAATGGCAATATGGTACAGTCCACCTTTATATTGCAGTTATTGAAATAATATTGCTGTGGGAAACAATTTGGTATTATTGTTGATGCTGTTTTAATGCAAATAACTTGTGGAATGTGGGTTGAACAGATTTCTGGATGAGTAGCATTGTTGGAAACCTATGTATTTGGGCATGTTCTAAATTGGATGCGAGAGTGAATTTAGATGTAATGTAAACTATCTTTAAAATAAGGATAATACATATTGGCCCTAGTAGTTATTTTTTCCAATAAAAACTAATATATGTAACATATATATTTAATCCTGATAATTAAAAAGTATGCATAACTTAAGTATTTTTGTTTGACTTGTGTGCAAACTATAGGATTTCTGATGTTCTGTGTTTTGATTTCATGAAACATTTATTTTCCAAAACGTTTTTAAACTATATATATTCAGCATTTCCACAAAATTTTCAACATTTTTTTTATTTAAAAGACATGTAAATATAATAAAACAAATGTCTTATTTTGAACATTTTGGTATGACTATTTTATTTTGTTTCATCTGCTTTAATTGAACCAATTTTTTAAAATTTACCACAGCACCACTGACTTCAACATGCTACAATTTTTAAAAAATTGTAATTAAAAAAAACCTATCTAGACTTGTGTAAGTCTATGCATGTATCTTAGTAGTGATTTCACTGATTTCATCATTACGGCTTATTTAAAAGAATTCTGGATACTGTACATTTCTGAATGTTCTCTTCAGTAAAAGATAATGGGTCCTATACTACTTTTAGGTGGATAAAACATAAGACATTTTAATTTTGTACCTTCTCTGTGATGATAAATATTTGTTCCATTGGTGACTTAAGTGCCTTCAAAAATGTGACTGTTGTGTTGGACTACCTTTCTTGAATGACTTGATGTATAACTTGAAGTGCATGAGAGAAAATCAAGTTACTCGGGCAGAAAAAGTTATGAGAACATGAGACATTATTTGTACCAGCCAGTTTTTTATGGTAAACTGGTTGCTTCAAGAATTTCAAGAGTTAAAGGATTTTAATTTTATCAGTTAATCATAGAACCCTTGGAGAAAAATGCAACCAAAGCTGGTTTAAGGAAAGTAAATTATGCTCATGCCCTTCTGATCAAGACACTGGATTTTCAAGATTAGTATTGATCCAACAATTCTGTCTTTTAACAGCAGTTACAGAAACTCAGAGAAAAAATCATGACAAGGCTGAACTGATTAAATCCTTTAAGCATCGTACAGGAATCCATTTTAAAAAATGCATATTTTAACATACCAAAAATAAAAAAAATAAATTTGGGTTGTGTTTGCCTTAAAAGCCTAAAAATAGTGAATACGGAGAACCCTGATACTGCTTATTTGGCTCCAATAAGCCAGTCTGGGTTTCCTGATAGTGAATTCAACTGAACAAGGAGAGATTTAACCTGGAAATAAAGATAATTTTCTGACAGTGAGAACAATCAACCAATGGAACATCTTGCCCTCAGAAGTTGTGGGAGCGCCATCACTTGAGACTTCCTAGAAGAAATTGGACAGCCATTTGTCAGAAATGGTGTCTAGGTCTCCCGCCTGGGCAGGGGGTTGGACTAGATGACCTACAAGGTCCCTTTCAACTCTGATTATCTGTTATCTGTTATCTTGATTTAGGACAGTTGAATGCACAGATCCCAAGCAGAATGTCTGTTTTAATGTCATTTATAGGAAAGACAATATGCTGTAATTGGGAAATCAGCAGAATTCAATTGAGATGGAAAAATTAATTTCAGGAAGGATATGCAACCAGTGATTTGGGAGATTTATCATTCATTTAGTCAACTGAGTTTTGTTTCTCATTTAACTCATTTCCAATAATATACAGTCAAAGCAAAACCAAATGAGGGAAAAAAACTATTGACTTCCTATATCCAAACTAGCACTGGAAGCGATTGGGGGCCAATTTATTCCCCCAAATACCACCAAACAGAAGCATTTTTAGAAAAGGGATTCTTTATAATTCAAAGTTCTTCATGTTTAACTTGATCCTCATCTGACTTCAGCTTCAGTTCATCTGCTGTAATCTTCCCATCCTTATTCCGGTCTTGATTCTGAAACATGTCTGTGATTACTTTTTCTGGGTCAATGCCTGGAATCATATGACCTTTATCTTCTGCAATCTGGGACTTAATGAATGTGGAGAACTGCAGAATGGACATAGGAAAAAAACAATAATAGATCCATTATTTCTACAAATGATTTCCATATGCGTAGTATTTCAAACAAAGTGATTTATTTCTGGCAATAATGCAGCTAGGATGAAATAATCAGTTTAATTAGATATTGGTTTTACTGTGTATACTGACTTGAGTGTCCTAATAATTTTTCCCCTCAATGTAGATTTAATAACAATTCAGTTCAAATATTTATAGAAACTAGGTAACATTTTAAGAGCTCCATCTCATATCAGGAATTGCCCCAACTACAGTATATGCATATTCTACAAGTAAAAATCTTGTTGCTTTCTACACCTCTTTCTTTTTTGCCAACATATGCATTCAATGAACTAGGCAATAAGAACCAATGTAATTATCCTTCCAGTTCTGAACCCTTTGCCAGCTGCTTTCTTTCTAAAACAGAACTCAGTCTCACCTCCTCAGATGGGACTTCACCATTCTTATTCAGATCCATGGCTTCAAACAGGTTTTGTGGTGGTTCACCATGCCAGATGAACAAATAACCTTCTGGGACACCAACTTCCAGGTGTAAAAGTTCTATGTCAAAGCGAAGAACTGCACTTCCAGGTACACCCCGGGCTTAAATAAAAAGATTAACATCTCAATACAGGTAGTCTTCAAGTTATAAATTATTGTTTAGTGACCGTTTTAAGTTACAACAGCACTGAAAAAGTGACTTATGACCATTTCAGTGAATATTCTCACTTCCAGATGACTTATGATCAGTTTTCATACAACTTGCATCAGTCATGTGATTTGAGCACTTAGCAACTGGCAACTTATCCCAGTTGCATTATACCAGGGTCATGTGATTACCAGCTGACTTCCAATTAGCAAAGTCACTAAAAGAAGCTGGATTCACTGACAATCATGTAATTAACTATTGCAATGATTCACTTAACTGGCAAAAAGGTTATAGAATGGGGGCAAAACTCACCTAACAAATGCCTTGCTTAACAATATAAATTTTGGGTTCATTTATGAACACAAATGCTCTGTCCTACATATTGGCAATAAAAATGAGCACCCCAAATACAAGTCGAGCAGAAATGATCTGATAGATGACCCTCACTCTAGAGTACACATGTCAAATAATCTAAGCCCTAGAGCTCACTGTAACAGCATTGCCAAAAAGGCATTAAGACTTGTTAACTTTATTTTGCGAAGCTTCTCTAGTAACATAGAATTACTAACTAGGGCATACAAAACCTTTTTCAGGGCAGTTCTTGAATACAGCTCATCTGCCTGGAACCTACACTATCGGACATTAACATGAGTGGGTTCAGAGGTATTTCTCGAGAAGAGTACTCCACTCCTTTGCTCACAATAGAATTCCCTATGCCTCCAGGCTTGAAATTTTAGGCTTGGACAATTTGGAACTGCGCCACCTGCGGTCCGATCTAAGCATATTATACAAAATTGTCTGCTACAACGTCTTACCTGTCAACAACTTCTTCAGCTTCAACCACAATAATACACGGGCAAACAATATAACTCAAGATAAACTGCTTCAAACTCGATTGCAGAAAATACAACTTCAGCAACAGAGTGGTCAACGCCTGGAATGTTCTACCTGACTCCGTTGTTACAGCCTCAAACCCTCACAGCTTCAATCTCAAACTGTCTACCACGGACATCACCCCATTCTTAAGAGGTCCTTAAAGGGGGTGTGCATAAGTGCACTAGCATGCCTACCATCCCTGTCTTGCTGTCCCCATTTATCTGTATTTACAGTGTTCATGTTTATGTTCATACCTATACTTGTACATGTTTGACAAATAAATCAATCAATCGAGGGCCACCTGTAATGCAGAAATCTAGTTTCCAGGCATGCACAAAAGGGCTATAGGCAGCAGCAACAGTGACCTGGTTCATACACTACTTTGGGCTATTGTGGGCTTGACCATAGTTTATTAAATAAACCAATGTATATAATGCCGTGCTCATACAGCATACTAAATCCTGTGTTCATGAAGCATATTAAACTTAATCTGCCCAAAGAATCACATTATGTATTAGTGTGACATGCAAACAAGGTATGTGAGTCAACGGCAAGTGAAATATTTGTTCTAATAAATGGTGTTTTTAAATTATATTAGATATTATAACAATCATTTCTAAGAATTTAAGTCTGTTGATAGAATGAATGCATCATTTCTAAGGCTGCTCTGTTGCTGGGCTATCTAGCACAATTCCACAAGCGTACATATTTTTCTGAGTGAAACGTACCATCAGTGATACTCTTGGTTTTCTTTTCCTCACTTAGTCTGACAACATTAGCTTCACTAGCATTGACTTCTTGCTAACACTAAATAATAGTGTTAGTTCCACCAGCATTAGTTTTGCTCATATTAGTTTCTCAGTAACATTAAATGCCTTAGTTCCACCAGTGTCAGGTTTCTAGCATAATGCTAGTGAAACTAAAACTGGAAGACTTAAGGCCAGTGCTTGTGATAAGAAATTCCTCCCAGTTTTCCATTTCTTGCTAGATGTTTCTCTTAGCTCTGATAGCGTTAGTGGTTCATTTAATAGTCTTCTGACTGCTCACCCTAACTCAAGGACTACCTGTATTACCTTTCACACACAAAGTAACCAACTTTTTGAATAATGATATCTAGAAGAGAGGGAGGAAGTGAGGCAGAAAGCAATTCAGGATCCATCCAATGTTTATTTTTCCATTTCTTCTGCTCAGCTTGTATAACTGAATGATAATCTGAAATGTTTGCTAAGAAGTTGCCTTACCACCATTTTCACCATGCCCCAAATGTGGAGGAACAATGACAATCCTCTTCTCTCCCACACACATGCTGAGTAGGCCATTGTTCAAGCCTTCAATTATCTTATTGGTACCCAGGGTAGCTTCTTGAGGATGTTCATAATCATGCCTGTTAGTGGAAAAGAAGCCACTGAGTCCTCTTGAAAATACTTTGTTGGGTTTTCAGAATAATGTGTTCCATCTCCTATTAGCTCTCCAAAACTTTTCCTGTAGAATTCTAGATTTAAGAAGTCTAAATTCTGCATCTGTATTGATTATACAAATTATTGTATCTCTTTATTTAGCCAATATTATTTTGCCTGAGATGGGTACCTAAAGCAATATAGGATACTGAGAAAGTTGTGGTATTCTCACAAAACAGCCCATGAAAGAAATATCTTAAGCAACTATTTTTGTAATTTAGAAGTCCCAATGTTTTCAGGTTTATATAGCGATTTTGAGATAGATGGGGATAAGTCAATCTTTGATGGTGAAAAATGAATTCAAATCAGGAGTGTTACATTTATTTCATATAGGTAAAAAAATACCTACGTTGTGTCTTTGTTCTATATTTCCATTTTGGCATTTTTGCAGTGAGGCAGGGTAGGTATTTAACTGAAATTAACTTGGAGCAAGGAACTTACGAGGAGAAAAGCTTGGTGCCATCTAGGAGTGAGCAGTTATAATGATAGCGAACAAAATCTCTATCCCGAGCGGTGACATTACAGTCTGCAGGGCGGAAGATGGTTTCTATCTCTATGGAATCTGTGGGGTTGTGGAAATCAACAACGTGGACGTCAAATATAAGAACAGCTGAGCCTGGTATCTTGTTCCCTGGAACACAAAAGAATGCAAGAAAGAATGAGAATAATACATGGAGGGCTCCAGAAAGTTTCAAACAGCACATAAAGCAACAATTGTCTTTTGATCCCTATGTTTACATCAAGCATATCACCATGAAGAATAAACTCAGCCATTTCTTCTGCTTTGGTTTCACAGTCGAACCCACTGAATTTTGAACTTCATGTCTTCTGAAAACTTTTTCCACACTATAGTAATACCTATTATGGAATGCAAAGTATCCGTGGCAGGAATCAAGTAAATTGTGGGCACTGGACACTTTCCAGGATCTGTTGTATCTCAGTGTTGCTCTATTAGATTTAGAAGCCAACCAATGCTCACCTAAAATTGTGTGTTCAAGAGAAAGGAAGAGCTGAACTAAGTCTACCATGAGGGAATAGGTGTTAGGGTACCCTAATTAGCACCACTCTGTTAATATTTTATAGGACAGTCCTTGTGATGTAGTAGATAAGTTGATCAGGAGTTAAAAATGCATATCTATTCTCTTGTCATAGAAAGTTACTTGGCGAGTCTTTGTTAATCTTACATAGTTTGAAGATAAAAATATTGGAGAATGGAGTTCAATATATGCCACCCTGATTTCCCAGAGGAAAAGTGTGTCTCCATTCCAATCAAATAAATCAATGGCCTATAAAATAACTTGATTATAATCCATACAGCACAAACAGCCTGGATTTATTTCCAGGACAGATAAAATATGTTATTTAAAATGGCACAACACACAAAAATAGAAAAGGAAATACTACAAAAAGCTGAACATTTGCCTTAAGTTTACAAATATTTTTGTATTCCAAGTGTCATAATTGCTTATTGCCAATAGTGTTTCAAAGGCAATGGGACTGTTTTTCCCTTGAGGACAGTCCAGTTGCTTTTTAAAAAAAAAATATCTTTGAGACAACTATTACCAGATGACTGAGAATCTCCACGGACTTTACTGCCAATGATTCATCTGTCTGGACCTCCCAAGTAACCATACAGGAATTGAGCCACATAGCTACCTCAAGACATCTTAAATTCTGCACTTCCAGATTTATAGGGAACGCTTGGCCAAATTTAACAGTGCCTAATTTATATTCATGATATAATTATATCTTACAGATACAGATTGCTGTGTCTGATCAAGAATTCTCACAGATCTCTCTATATGTGTTTGGATTGTACAGCTCGTATTGTACAATGGGAGTTACAAGAGCTTATGTCTAACACATTTGGAAGGTAATATATAAGTTTCTACATGCAAAAATGTTCACTACAATAACACTAAAGCTTTCTCCAATCTTCTTGATACTTACCTGCCCCATTTTCTCCATAGGCTAAATGGGGAGGAATTGTTATTCGTCTTCTTTCACCAATGCAGACTCCTTGTAGTCCTTGATCCATTCCAGGGATAATATAGCCTTTTCCAATGTAAGTGTCATAAGTATGATTCCGTGAATAACTGAAATTGAAAGAGAAAAGAAATTGTGGAGAAGAACTGGCTGTTGCTAACAGCAAAACCCATTGCTCACTCTCAGCTAGACCATTCAAAATGTCTATAATCATTTAATTAAATTTGGCCTGAATAACGGAGGGAAGATCACAAGGTGCATAAATCCAGTTTAAGTAATAAAGATATGGAAGCCTCTCATTCCTTTACCATTTTTTTAATCAAATAGTTCGGATTTCAGAAATCAGATAATTTCTATTTCTTGCTCCCCAGTGTAATTTTTTCTTGTTCTTAGTCTGTATTTGGAAAATCCTGCCTGAATAGTCGCTTTCTTGCTATACTGACCTTCTGAATATACTGATCTGGATTTATGAAGATAAGAAAGGAGCAACTTATAGGACATAAACAAGGGAGCACTTTCTTACTAGCTATTTTTATTTGAATGGCATGATAAAATAATTCACCAGAATTTAGTTTAGCAGTTTTTATCGTGCATAACGTAAAGATGTTGTTGTATTTAGACCAGAATCTATTATATGGGATAGCAATATTTGTAGTGCTATTTGCATAAGGTTGTGATGTCATCAAATCTTCTGTCACATGTACCCAGTTGCTATAAGAATTCTATTTGCCAGAAAGGATCAGGAAGCCCTGATTCTAGCAAAAGAAGTACAACTTCAGTCATGCTGACCCAGTTGAAAACCTACTCATGTGGCAACCCTACTTTGAACATCCAATTTTAAGAAAGCAACTCATGTCAGGTAATATCCCTTGACTGAAATCTATCACGTCTCTAAACAACTTGTTTTCTTGTCTGATGGTGTATTTTTCAAGGTAAATTCCAATTCTAATATTTTTTTTTCATTTTTACCTTGGCAGGTCATGGTATTAGCCAATTGCTGATGTCTAAAAGGCTGGTTAGGACTCAGATCAGAGGTGGTATTCAGCAGGTTCTGACCAATTCTGGAGAACCGGTAGCAGAAATTTTGAGTAGTTTGTAGAACCAGCGAAGACCATCTCTGACTGGAGATTTTACAGTATCCTTCCCCTGCCACGCCCACCAAGCCACACCCACAGAACCGGTAGTAAAAAAATTTGAATCCTACCACTGATTCAGATGGAAGGCTGAACTTCTGCAAAGTTCTTACAACCTGTTTTTAGTCCCAATCCTGGGGTTGATGTATCAAAATATCATTGTATTTCTGGTGCTCTTGTTTGTTTGTATTGTTTATAAGATCCTTTTTAATCTGAACTGTCTTTTGGATTTGATATTTTATCAATTTTTCCTGACTCTCCAATTTGGTACACCACTTAAGAGTCCATTGGAGTTAGGGGTTTATACATTTGAATAAATAAAATAAACATCAAGGAATCAGGCTGGAAGAAGCCAATCACCTCCATACCTCCATACCACAAAGACTGTATGGGCATGTAGTCATCAGAATTTGAAACTGATTCAGAATATTTTCACCTGGAATCGAAGAGGGTCCCATCCACTAAAGTGCCATTATAATGGTACCGCACAAAATCTCCAGTCACAGCCTTGCGTTTGCATGTTGCTGGCACTTCCAAGTGCTCCAAGAAGATACTATCTTTTGGATTGTGCAGGTCCACCAGAAGAACATAAAAAACCAGAGATGCTTGCGGGGGGATGACGGTACCTAAGAGAGAAAAAAAAGAAAGGAATCAGCTCAGGTTGGTACAGATATGAATTGAGCCAGATAGGGTGATAATGCTTTTAAGCTGGGTGATACAGTATGCTGTATATGTGTAGGTCATTTGTGGACATTCACTCTGGAAGAATACAAAAGATGATGTGTTTGTGGAAATAGATTTTGACATTCATTTAAAAAAATGCCCAGTTGCAAAGTTTTATTCATTGGCTAGCAGCACTTGTAGAACGAACAAAATTTAGAATTTTGAGCATATCCCAACACTGCACATAATCCACATATTTCTCCTACCCAGCTGGGAATTCTGAGATCTGCAGTCCCAAAATAACTGGAGGTTATTTGGTGGAGAATAACTGGAGAATAGTGGTAAGTACAGAATTCCAAAACTACAAAGGATCTCATGTAAGAGTAGAGCTAATGACCATAATCCTCACCCTCTAAAGGTCTACTTGTCTGCATAAAGTCTGCAAATGATGGATGGTGGTTGCTTTGTAAGTCCACAAAATAAATTATCTGTGAAATCCAAATTAGTAGATCTGCATGTTTTTGTGATTCAGGAATTGACAGCAAAAGAAGAGGATCATCTCTTGATGCAGAAGAAATACATGAATTTCATGACCAGCTTACCATAGCCTTTCTCTCCATAGGCCAGGAAAGGAGGCATGACTATTTGCCGCTTTTCTCCAGGACACATCCCTAGCAAGCCTTCGTCCATACCTTTGATTAGCCAGCCTGAACCCACATAGGTGTCATAAGTATTGTCTTTTCCATAGCTAGGAAGCAAGAGAGGATGGAGAGAAAAAAACATCGAATACTAGGTAGATGAAGCAGCTCAGGGAATGAAGGAAAACTGAGCAGCTAGTAGTGGTCCAATACAGTACCTTAAAAGAGCAAGAAATGTGGATGCCTCTGGCAATAAATAATTACTCAAGATGAAATATTGGTATCAGTATACTCTTATTAGATCCTGTTGTAATTAGTTAGAAATTAATGACTTTGCAAAAGGATCTCTGCTTTCTAACTATAACGGAGTTAAAAAGTTACAACATCTTGATCAATCAACTTAATTTTCTTGGGCTGGAAATGCTTGCTACTTCTGCAACTGCAACTGTATACTTGTTTGGGGATTGCTGCTCCTACTCTGGAAAAAATGAAATTGTTGAGTTGATTATAGAAATTGCTTTCTTGGATATATTTTTTCTTTGTCTGAACCAAGCCACCAGTAATATGTCAGCACCAAAGTAAGCAACTGAAAGAAGTTTGCAAGTGACACATGATTTAGTGTGGCCTGAAAACTTATTTCAATAGAACCACATAGATCATGACCCTTGTGATATCATGTCATCATATGTCCAATTGTGACCATTTATTGATTCTTTTTTATAAATATTTTATTCTCAGCTGCCAAGACATTGCTCTCTATACTTCAGAATTTCTTACCTGGAATCAAATGGGGTTCCATCCAGAAGTGTGCCATTGTAGTAGTAACGCACAAAGTCTGAATTCTCCACTGTGCGATTACACTGTTGTGGCTTGTGGAGGGTGGTGATCTGCAACTTGTCTTCTTTATTCCAAATGTCAAGCAAGATGACATCAAAATAGAGAGTGGTGTCTGGTGGGATGAGACCAGCTAAGGGTTTGAAAATAAGATATACTATAATGGAGACCAGGAGAAAATCAGGTACAGTGTCCTCACACAGTATTATATCTTTACAATAGCTAGAAGATATTGGAAAAGAAAATAATGGAAAAAACAATTATGGGTGAAAATATATGTCACGGAGGTGAAAAAAGAAATCTGGAAAATACTACACATATTTGTAATTGTGATTGAGAAACAACTTTCTAATTTAGATGTAAGCAAAGTTCTGCCCTCACTATCTTTCCTTTCCAGTCAACATAAGGTTCATACTCACCAACACCGATGCTGCCATAGCCAAGGTGTGGTGGCACAATGAGATGCCTCCTCTCATTCACACACATGCCTTGCAAGCCCCTGTCCATGCCAGTGATGAGTCGTCCCACACCTGCGATACCTGCCACAGTAGCACCTCGGTCATAGCTGGAGAAGAAAGAAATTACTGTCAGAAAGAGTGAGCATTAAAGAATTAATTGTTCTAAATTGACCACTTTTCAGCAACAAAATGTGGCAGTGTAAGAACAGTCAATGAAGTATAAAACTTAGATTTGTTTATTAGACAAATTCATATAATGGTTAAGTATCAGTGGAATTCTGGGTAGTGAACAGATAACATCATACAAATTTACAAATCAATTAAAGAAAAATCTAAGTCAAGGACCCTTTAAAAAAACACTGCTTCACCAATGGGACCTAGACATACTCACTCTCATCTTGTGGGATGGACAAAAACATTCTGCAAATATTCTGGCCCCATGCCATGTAGGCCTTTAAAGGTGATAATTAGAACATTGAATCATCTATAGAAACTAGTTCAATTCCTGTAGCAATTTGCTGTGTGGGCATACTTCAAGGCATGCCCAATATTACATGTGTTACAGTGTTACATCTGGACCAGCTTCCAAATGCTATTCAGAATGTGTTGCACTTCTTCAATTATGGCATGAGTGACATAAACCATATCCCCCAGTCTAGGAATACAAGTGTGCAAAGAGTGCCCTTTGGGTTTGTGCTCCTTCAGCAAGAACTGTTGAGTCCAGGAGGAGCCCCAAATTGGTTGGGGCAATGTTACCTCACCCAGATTTAATGATGAAAAAAAATCACTGAATGTGAGGATCCCTAAAGCCTTCTGCCCTTCAATCTTATCAGACTTTACTAAGAAGATCCAGATTCAAGTTTCCATTTGATCATAAAGTTCGCTGGGCAGCTAGTTTCTCTATTTCAGCCCAACCTACCACTGAAATAAATACAATTTATATAGAATATCATCTAAGCCTAAACACTGCAACTGATTCTTTTGTTCCCTTTGAAAGGTACATCTGTCCCCTGTTGGAAGGTTATTCTACCCACAGCAAGATTTTCTCCATCTCATATTTGTATTGTTTCAGGTTCAGGATATAATCCATGCAAATCTAAATAGAGAAGGACATGATTCTGGGTATGAAAAAATAGGAATAGGAAGAAAAAGGGATGGAGAAATCAGGAAGTAAAGGTCCTATGGCCATAATTTACTTTATAATTCATTTTATATGCAAAAAAAAAAAGCAAGTATAATAATGAGTCACAGTGGTCATCCATGCACAGACTCAACTGACTAAATCAGGGATGTCCATCCATGACAACTTTAAAATTTGTGCACTTTAAAAAGGTAGGTAGGGCATTCTGGGAGTTGAAGTCTTAAAGTTGCCAAGGTTGGAAACCTCTGGGCTAAACATTGCTTCTTGAAGTAATGATGAAGTTGAATATTTTAGTATAGATCTACTATAATTGTCATGCTGCAAAAGCAGAATCCATCTGTTTAACAGAGTTGTATTTCAACCTAATTATTTATCCAGATCATGGATGGATGTTTTAGTAAGAAAGCCATTCCACAAATTTTTGCTTCTAAAGTTAACCCCTGTTTTTCTGGCATAGAAAGAAGAAAGTGAAATATGATCTCTAGCTTCCTTTGCTCAGAAATGGCAGAATCTTACATTCCGAATGCAGCTGGAGGAAAGGCTAGCTAAGTCACCATGGCCTTTCCAAAATTGCAGTTTAAACTGGAACAAAATTTACCAAAAATATTCTGAAAATTTAAAGTAGGCATAAATGTGCATGTGTTTTATAGGGCTTGTAGCCTATGTGGAATAGGAATTGAATTTTAGCTCAAATCTACCCATTCAAAATTAACTTTTCTGTTCTGTTATGGTTTCATGAGGTGACACGTCTACAACCAAAACTGCAGATTCTATTATAGACACTACTTCTTTGGCAGCCCTTTGCAACCCACTGTCTCTTTTAAATAGTCTGAGGACTCTGTCTAGATAAAAATAAAAGCTCAACATTAAGGATATTAATATTTAACACTTGAAGGAAATATTGAAATGTTGTAATACTTCTGAATACTATATAGTTGAATAAGTAAGAGTCACAGTAGACTCACACTCACTGATGCTGAACTAACAGATTATATCCAGCTACTGCAAAAGAATTTATTTTCAACTTTTTAACATAGTTAAAAGTTGGGTACTTTATTTCATGGGGTTATTATGAATATAATAGTAATTTGTTGGACTGGATTGATCTACTGAAAGATGCTTACATAAATACTTTAAAAAAAAGTCTTCGTGGAAGACCAGCTAATTAATGGCTCTTAGCCAATGCAAATATAACTAATAGAAGCCTTTCCCCGAATTTACCCATCTGGGTGCCACTGGGATGGTGGAGTGGCATAATAAGAATGATAAGAGTTGTAGTCAAATACAAATTTTAAGCATGGAATTAGAGAAAGCTTGCTGCATATTCAGAAATCCCAGGCAGTGCAAATATGTGTGTTTAATTTGGGGCGCTAGGGCAAAAAATAAAGCAAATTATGACCAGAAACCCTGCTCCTAAGTTTCTCAGATGCTGAATGAATGGGAATCTTATAGCAGTTGCAGAATTAAACTCTATCCATTTCTCCAGTAGTAAATCTCACTAAATTCAATGGGAACTACTTCTGTGTAGATGTTTAACAGAATAATGCCATTAGACAACCAGATATTGAGGGATTAATGCATGGTGCAATCCTAACTTAAATCCATTTTTAAAACAAATAATTGTGAACATAAAGACAAAAGTTTCCACATCAAAATCTTCAGCAAACATAGTTTGACATGAATAGTAGATGTCATTATAATCAAATTGTTTTTTTTTAAACACTACAGTTCTGAGTGTTTCTCTTTTCAAATATCTCATTCTTTTATTTGCAGAGATAAATGGAAGCATGGATAGATGGCTTCTATCTAATTGTTCAACAAAGAACAAGTTTCTAATATTCTGGTCAAGATATGGTTGACAATCATATGACAGGTTAACATTTCACCACCTTTTTAAGCTAATAGATTTAAACACATTTTAAAAAGTTTGCCACATTGAATTCTCCACCATTTTGCACTGGCATCTCAACCCATTATAAGACAGGAATCCATCTTATCTCTCTTTCACTCAAATTTCTGGTTCCCAAGCCAGTCCCACCTACTTTCTCATTCAGAACTGGAAATTTATAAAATTAACCCTTTATTATTCCAATAACATTCCTCCATGCTTTGTCTTTTGCAACACAAATGCTGTGCAGTCACACAGAATTGATGTGAATACTCAGCAATGCCAAATTTCTTTATTGAAGTCCAGCAAAACAGGGAAAAAAAGAGAGAAAGGGTGTGGTCTTCTTTTCTTTTTAGATTCTTTTTTTTGCTGAGCTTAGTATTTCAGAAATACTCTACAAATGGAAGAATAAAATGTAACTTCTTTTGTTTTTGCATTGCAATTTATAGGAAAAACTTTTTTCCTTCGAATTCCACTAATAAGTAATAAGTTTAACTTTTTGGAATTCAGATTTAATTGGGATAATAATGAACCCACGGCACTGTACGTGACCAGCGCATCCCCGGTCTCGACAAAAAAAAACCCAGCAATTTTAAAAAACAGCCCTGACTTTTCCCTTGGTCAGTTGTTCTGGATTTACCGAGCCAGTACCTGGAATCAAACTTGGCGCCGTCTTGAAAGGTCCCATTGTAATGGTAGCGGACGAAGTCACCCATCTGAACTTCTCGCAAGCACACTTTGGGGATGTAGTATCTATCAATGACGACATCCTCTAAGGGACCGGGATCTCCCAAGCTGTGAACCCCCAAAGAACTCAGGGCAAAGATAAGGCACAGCAAATTCATGGTCTTCCCCGATGGTACAATTGTGGGAAAGAAACCTTCTAGGTTGCGCGCTGCGATGGGAGGGAGAGGAAAGAACAGGCCGGAGGAGGCGCTTTGCTAAAATAGAGGCGGCCTAGAGGACTCCAGCCAAGCAGCATCAATTCCGTCGACGTGTAAAACAGCGGCCTGAGTTAGGGTGCCGCCCCCCCCCCAAAAAAAAAATAATAATCAGAANTAAAACAGCGGCCTGAGTTAGGGTGCCGCCCCCCCCCCAAAAAAAAAATAATAATCAGAATCCTTGCGGAATTGTAGTTTTTACATTTCTGAGATTAGCGAAATCTCTCTCAAAAGCCAGGAGGTGTTCTGCCCAGCCTCTCTTGCGAGTTGAATATCAAAGGCTTCAAGAAACTATTTGAAAAACGTGCCCGGGCAACAAAAAGTCTTGACAAGGGATCCGGACTCGCTAAAAAGGTTCAGAGAAACCCTTTTCCTGGTCCTAGTGCCTGCTGATTAACCCAGTGGAAAATAGGAGGAAGCCTGCTTACGTGGTCCCCAGGACCGTGTGTGCGGCAGAGGCAGCTGAGTGAGAATCCTCCTCAATTCGTTTCCCCCAAACTCTTCCCCCTCCTCCCCAAAACTAATTAAAGTATTAACAGAATCTGCTACCATATAGAAAATTCTCTGATGCCAGAGGATTGGATAATTTAATACATTTAGAAAATGTTAGCTATGAGTTCCACTAGACAGTATAAATAGATTGCTTCAGAAGTTGCTTGCATAACTGCGATGACAGCAGAGCAAAATAAGAATGTATTGTAGATATAGTAGAATTGATATACTTATTTCCTAACCTGAATGCAAGAGTTAATCAGCATTTTTTTTATTTTTATCCCATTTTTAAAAATTACTCAAAGAGGCAAATTACTTCCTCATATTTTATTAGTATTTACAGATTTACAATTTGAAAGTAGAATTCAAACAGGGTTTTTTTTGTTCTTCAGATTTCTGTTTTCCTGTTCATAAATTGAATTGTTTTAAAATGTAAATACTGCAGCTTGGGCTAAAGCAGACAATATTTGTATCTCACATCGCCAATGCATTCCCACAAATTGAGAGATTCAATGTAACCTTTTAGTCATATAGTAATAAAGTCAATACTAATAAAATAAAATACTATTGTATTAGTAATAAAATCTCAAGCCCATCTTCAATCAATCAACCAGACCCTATACCATTTCTATACCAGTGACTGTCTGGTCTCTTCTTTAAAAATCCCAGTGATAAAGCATCCACAACTTCTGACAGTAAATGATTCCACTGGTTAATTGTCCTCACGGTTAGGAAGTTTTCCTTAATTCCAGGTTGTTTCTCTCTTTGATTAATTTCCAACCATTGTTTCTTGTCTTGCCTTCTGATGCTTTCATAAATAAATTGATCCCCTCCTCTTTCTGGCAACCTCTCAAATACTGGAATACTGCTATCATGTCCCTTCTAGTACTTCTTTTGTCTAGATTTGTCAAACCCAAATCCTGCAATTGTTCTTCATATGTTTTAGTCTCCAGGCTTGTAATAATCTTAAGCCCCTGTCACACTGAACCAACAGATGCAAAGAGGATGTAAAACGGACAAAAAAGCTTGCCATCCATTTGGAAAACAAACGATGCATCCGTTGTGTTCTCAGCTGCGTACGTTTTTATACGCTCTATCTGTAAAGACATCGTCTACTCTTATTAGTCATACCGCTCAAAAAGTTTTTGAGCTGCGACAAAACTTTTTTGAGGCGGAATGAAACTTTTTGCCCGCGTACAATCTACAACCCGCGACACATACGGGCACCCAAGCATTCCTACGGTCCATTGTCATCCATTCCACGTCCAATGTATCCTCCTCAAGCATCCTCTGGACATCCTGCGCAACTCACATTCTGCTCCAGCGGAAAAGCGGAAAGAGGGAGGCAGCGAAAAAGGTACGTGAACGTCCACACAGCGTTAGTAGCCGGACATAGAAAGGATGTAAGCGATGCATCTCACATATTAAAGCATTAAAACGGACAAAACGTTCGTATATGGGGACGTATCTCGAATATTTAGGATGTCTGGAGGGATGTCTAGAGTAAAGTGGATGACACCTATGTGGCAATCATCGACATTTCCTAAAAAAAGGGGAGGAAATCACCTGGATCTCAACTTTCAGTCCAGCAGCCCTGGTGGTGCCGGACCTCTTCAGCACCTTGCTCTTGCTCTTCACATCATCCATGATCTCCACCATGGGATCATCGCACACTTCCTTTTGGTAGGCCGCTCATCATTCAACACCAGAACCAAGACCTCTTCAGACTGTTTTCAACCTTTCTACCAGCAACAAAGAGACGTCAAGAACTCTGTGGGTCCGATGAATGGATCAGGAGTAAGAGTGGAGTTTGGACTGTATGACAAGGCTGATGGTGAGGCTGAGGAACTGAAGACCTCGGTGCATTCCAGCACTTCCATGAGGATGCCACCAGCCATGTTTGACGTCAAGTTGTGGGAGTGTCGTCGAGACCAGGCTGACCATGGCAAACACCTAACTTCCCCCGTCCCAGCTGGGACCCTGGACGAAGGTGGCAGCTGACCTGCCCACCGTGGCCTCTGGGTACCACGTACAGAAGACATCGCAGTTATTGCATGGAGTGATGCCACACAAACACCATCAGCATTGTGGGTCAGACGAAGTGGTGCAGGCGCATCATCGAAGAATACGTGAGGAGCTCCTCAAGTGCCCCACCACTGGAACAAGGCTGGAGAAAACTTGCCAGAAGAGTGGTCATCAAGGTGAGGACTTTCCCCACACCCGTGGAAGCCATAGATGGGAAGCGCCGTGCTGCAAGCGCGCAGCCAAGTCGGGGTCCAATTATTTCAACTAACAGGGCCTTCTTCAGCATCATCCTCTTCACCATGGTTTGAGTGCTGACTACAAGTTCATCCTACTCAAATGCTTCAGGAACCGGGTCAGCTTCAGATATAGGCAACGCAGTGAGCCTCAAAGGGTGGATTGGAATGCAACCTCTAATCAATGGGTTTTTTTCCAGATCTTAGACCCCTACCCAACGACACACAAAGATGTGCCCTACTTTCATCATGGGTGATGACAACTTCTCCCTCAGAACCTACCTCATGAAGCCCTACACTCCAGATGCATCATTCTGGGAAGAGCAGGATCTTCAACATACAGGCTGTCAGGGCAAAGACGGGTGGTGGAGATCGCCTTTTGGCATCCGGCCAACAGGTTCAGTATTCTACCACCATGCAGCATCGCCACAGAACCGTGAGGAGCATCGTGGAAGCTTGCTGCATCTGCACAATCTCATGAAGCACTCGCTACCCATTTGCGAGAATAGGCCTTGTGGACGCATGCACACCCACAAGGCAATGGGGGACATGGAGCCTGGTGAATAGAGCTAAGGACTAAACCTGAATAGATCGACGACTAGTGGATGTGCAGGCCCCCACAGAGCTTGCACATGGAGGGAAGAAAGCAGCAACAGACCTCCTGAAATACCCAACCTTGTTGCAACCTCCCAGCTGGAGCAGTGGAGTGGCAAACAAGATGGTAGATCTTAATGGGATGGTTCCTATCAGCCTGTTCACAACACTGATGAACGATTGTGCCATGTGTGTCTTGAGTGGCCTTCACGATGAATACGGGCATTAATAAAGAGTTTTGTTTATGTTGAAAATGTGTGGATAACTGAATTTAAATTGTTATTGATAATAAGGGCATAGGTGTGCAGCTGGGAGGGTGGACCATACAGTCCCACTATGGCTTGCACTGGAGGTTTATATCCGCCACAATTTATCCTTACCCATCCCACAGTATCCTTACCTCATCCACAGCTTATCGCTTATCCATCCAAGCAGCTATCCTTACCAATCCCACAAGCAAATGCAAAGGCTTAACCCTTTTTTTCAAAGTTTTCCAGCAACACTTTATTAAGTAAAAAAAAAATGAACGCAAGTGTGTGAAGCAAAGATACACCTTAAATTAATAACAAACTGTAGACTTTTATTAAAAAGCAAAATGACCCAAGTGAAGTGTCCTTTAAGGCAAAGATAAGGTGCACAGATAACAATTCAGTCTCTGGCACTCTTTTCAGTCACTCTGAGGCGTGCCCATAGTCTCAGATTGTAAAGCGGGCCAGGGACTGTGGAGTGGTGTGCTCGGAGTCTGGTCTGAGTGCGCCATTGGGGTGCTGGCCCCGAGAGGACGAACAGGAGATGGTGTGGTGCAGGACGCCTCTCAAGAGAGCTGACTCAGTCCTGTAGGTTGAGAGAACACTTCCTCAACCGGACCGGGATGTGAGGCCCAACACTGATGACAGATATTCTGAGGAAGGGCTTGGCTGTGGGGTGGTAAGAAGTAGGAGTGTAAGTGGGGCTGTCTGGTCCTGCAGCTGGGTCAGGTAGGTGTCTGTGGGCATCTGTTGGCGTCCAAAGGAACCTGGGTGTGGACTCGGGAAGGCTGCCTCTGCTGTGGGAAGTCCTGGAGTGGTAGGCTTGAGTAGGAAGGGTCCCTGCTGAAATCCGTGGAAGGGCTTGTAACATAGGCTGGGGTGGAGAGCAGACCTGGAGTGGGTAGCAGCAGGTTCAGCTGGGACCTGGAGGGTGGTGCAGAAGATCTGTGATGCCTCTCCTTTCATCACGCTGGTACTGGGCCTCGGGCAGGTCATGAGCGTCCTGGGCTCATGTATACGTGATGAAAGGGCTTCGGTTGGGGGATGGTATGTCAAAAGTGGACCAGACATGGGAGAGGAAGATCTGTGCTGGCTTTTGATTGTGTCCCTGATCTCCAAGAGGAAGTGGCTCTGTTCCTATGCGGTCTGCCTCTCTGCCTGCCTTTTCTGTGGAAGGTGAGCTGGGGGTGGGCGGTGGTCTCTGGTCTCTGGTGGCTGCATTCTTCTTGCTCATCTGAGAACAGGGGATCCTTCCACGTCCCTCTGGCACGGGAGTGCAGCTGTGGGGGGGAGTCTCTGTCGTGGGTGCACCTCCAAAGACACCCTGCCTGGACACGGTAGCGTTCTGGCTGGAAGTAGGACGCGCTCTGCTGGGCTGTCTGAGGGAGAGGGTTGACAAGGGCTTGGTCCCGTGGTCGATTCAACCCTCCAGGAAGCTGCACTGCCATGAGTACATCTCTCCGATCAGTGAGCTTGACAGCGGCTGCCCGGATCCTTCAGGTGCAGCTTGCCATACCAAGTGTGAATATGCTTCACCATCCCCAAGGAGGAACAGAAATGTAGCCCAGGCACTAGCCGCCTTCTCTCTCCATGCTGCCTGCTTCCCCGCTTGTGTCGCGATAGGAGCCTGTGGCCCTTCCAGACGTTACTCGTTCTCCTTCAGCATTCCAGCACCTCCTCTCATGATCCTTCGGAAATAGAGTACTGTTTCCCTCTCCCCTTCTCCTTGCCTTGCCTCTTATCCTCCCTCTGGCAGGGGCTTCAGGGGCCGTTCATGCAGACAGGGTTTGAGAGCTTGGGGGCCTGGTCAGACCATAGCAGCAGCAGCAGGAGAAGCAGCAGCACCAAGCAGGAGAAGGCACCACGCAGCACCAGCAATACAGCAGCAAGCACCAGCAGAAGCACCACCCGAGCAGCAGAAAGCAGCAGCACCGAGCAGCCTTCAGAGTCAGCG
>BHFT01050058.1:0-10713 GCA_004320025.1 Laticauda laticaudata | reverse complement strand
CTCTCTCTCTCTCTCTCTCTCTCTCTCTCTCTCTCACACACACACACACACACACACACACACACACAAACACATGCACACCACTTACATTTACATTGTCTTTAGTTAGAGCATGGGTGAGAGAGGGAACTAACTGAGCCTTTTCACTTTTGCAGTTCTAAACAGCAGCAGGTGAGAAGTAATAGAGAAAGAATATTGCATATAATTTGCTTTTCTGAGCGAGCATTGAGAGATGAGAACATGCAGTTATGTGCAGTTATAATAACTGTGCTTTCTCAGACCTTGTAATTTGCTACCTGACCAACTCATGGCTTGTTAAGCAAGATTATTCAGGTCCTTTATTCTATTGCCTTTGGCTTTCACTGTATAGCACTGGGCACCTGCAAAGGATGGGAAAAAATGTTTGCCAAATGGAACAGCTCCAATACTTTACAGGATATCATTTAGCCAATGTGATTGCATTACAGTTGCAACATTGGCTCTTTGTCATTAATTCTACCATTATGTTTTGTCACAACACAGCCAGATGTGCAGATTGGATTTGGCATTTTTATGTACCTATCAAATCTATTCCCTCTGGGGTAGGCAGGTGTTGTTTGATGGTGTTAGATTGCAGGATATAAGCTGTTCTTAGTGAAGCTGCCTTTTGCAATTTATGGTGTTCAATGGTGTTCAATGGTGCTCCATTTGTTTTGGGATTGCATCCAAGGCATCTATTACTACTGGTATTTGCTTTCTTTTGCCATATTTTTTTATTTCTATTTGCAGGCCTTTGTGTTTTGTTATCTTCTTCAGTTCTTTCTCTTCTATTCTGCTATCTGCAGGTACTACCACATCCACTATGAAAGCTTTTTTTGTATTTCTTGTGGATATTGTTAAATCTGGAATGTTATATACATGTATCTGTATTCCTCCTCCACCTCCATATTCTATGAGTTCTTTTGATTTGTAAGTTTACATTTTAGCAGATATTCAGCTAGAATACTCACAGAGAAAGAGTTCCAAAAATATATAATTGAACTTAAGCCTTTTTTTAAGAAAAAAAGTCTCCAAAAATATGAAGGATCTCTTTATTTATGTTTCTGTATATCACTGTTTGGATTATTATTCCTCTAAGTCAGGGGTGTCAAACTTATGGCATCACAGTGGTACCACGTGATGTACCCAGACTTTTTTCCTGGATTTGCTAAACCAGGCAGGGGTGGGGCCAGCACGTGACGCATCTGGCTTGCAGGGTGCAAGTTTGACACCTCTGCTGTAAGTAAAACAAAAGGTTAATGCAGAGAGTTTTTATCAATGGAACATGCCATTTGGAACATAAGACTTTCCAGATGATTTTATGTGGTCTGAGAATGCCTACTTCAACTCTCAATTAATTTTGGTGTTCACTTTAGCTATCACCATATCATAGTGCGAATAGAAAAAAGCAAATATTGAACATGGGAAATTATGGCAATTCTATTTTCATCCACTTTCCTGAAAACACTGTCTACTTTTACAGAATAACAAAGTTAGAAGGGACCTTGGAGGTCTTCTAGTCCAACCACCTGTTCAAGCAGGAGACCCTGTAGCATTTCGGATAAATGGTCATCCAGTCTCTTTTTAAAAGCCTCCAGTGGTGGAATACCCACAACTTCTGAAGGTAAGACGTTCCACTGATTTATTGTTCTCACTGTCAGGAAATTTATCCTTAGTTCTAGGTTGCTTCTCTTTTTGATTAGTTTCAGATAACAGATAATCAGAGTTGGAAGGGACCTTGTAAGTCATCTAGTCCAACCTCCTGCCCAAGCAAGAGACCCTACACCATTTCTGACAAATGGCAGTCCAATCTCTTCTTGAAGGTATCAAGTGATGGCGCAACTTCCAAGGGCAAGCTGTTCCATTGGTTGATTGTGATTCTCACAACTTCCAAGGGCAAGCTGTTCCATTGGTTGATTGTTCTCACTTCCCCCATTGCTTCTTGTCTTTCCTTTTGGCAACCAAGACTGGGTGCAATATTCCAAGTGTGGTCTTATCAAGGCCTAATAAAGTGGCACTGACACTTCACGTGATCTTGATTCTATCCCTCTGTTAATGCAGCCTAGTATTGCATTGAGTTTTTTTAATGTCATAACTCTAATGTCCATAGATGAAGAAATATGCTTTGTTTACTGACCCAGGATTTATTTATTTTAAATTATTTTAAATCACCTTTTAATATATATCAGCATAGATGGGTATATTTTTAATAGAGACTGCTACATTGTAGAAGTAAATATAGTAAGACTGATTAATAATATGTCATCAAGCCAGAGTTGACTCTTAGTGACCACATAAAATAGAATTTCTCCAGGATAATATGTCACCAATCTAGAGAGAGAGGTAGGGAAGGAGGGATTATCCATCTGGAAAATATAAGGAAGTCATTGGACTCCAGAGTCTAATCCCACTATAACGGAGATGAGAACAACATTAAGGCTTATCTTAAGGATATTTTCTAAGGTACTAAAGAAATGAGTTACAAATTAGTTTTCCTTCCCTAGTGAATATATATCAATTCAGAGTAAACAAATGTTAATTCATTGCTTGATTGCTCTTTTTAAAAAAACACAACTAACAAACAGAACATTAACTGTTTCATGCCACCAGTTGTGGTCTGCAAAGATCCAGATGGAAGCAAAACAAGGTAGCAACAATAGTTTTTATTTACATCTAATTGCAATCTAGATTTTGCAACCAGATATGATCATCCTGACTTGTTTAATCAGTTCACCACAGCATCTTTTTGCTCAAAATCCATTCTGCTCAAGAATTTAATTTAATCCAGGAGACTGGAAGCTGTTTCATGTGCTGACCTATTCACTCACAGACAACACAGGCATTTACATTTTTCCACAAGATTGGTGCTGCAATGCTTTTTCTCATAGTGTTGCAATGCAGTTCACTGCAGCAAAATGAGGTTTTCCAATGTGCCTGTTTCCCGTCTGCAAATACATATTTTTAAAGATTCCATGCACATTCAATTTGGTTTTAAAAGCTATTAAAATGTCCTCTATTCAATACCCTAGACTTTAAAGAACTTTAAATATATTTTTACAAAGCCAGATGTAATAATGTTGCATAGACTAACTAAACTTTAAATGCCTTTTGCTGAATCCTTCCTCAAAGTTTCTTGTAAAATAAATTATGTGGGTGGCTGGAGATATAACCATCCTCTGCTATGTTCAAGTCCTTGGTCCATAAGCTTCTGAACAGCTAAATTAATTTTCCTGATAGAGTGTTGCAGAACAACCTGGGGATTTCACTTTTAAAAACAGGGAAATAAAGAGTAGTATGTGCCACAATAGTTAAATCAGTGCCTGTACTTTTTCCAATAAGGCAGAAAGACCAATGTTGTTCCGATCATCTTTTACAACCGTTATAATTATCTTACCTCAAAAAATAAAGCTAAACATTTAAGCTAATGTAGAGTCCCTGTTTTTAGCCCCAGCAAATATTGACAAGTCTAGGATGAGCCCAAAGGACTAACAAATCTTATTTCCTTCTGCCTTCCATGGCTGTCTCACTGTTTTAGTACATAGAGCTGACATAGGTGGACTTATCACCATGTCTATGTAAAGAAACAGTCCCATCAACAGTTTATGGAGGTTCTTAGTCTCCAGGTCATGATTACCCCAAAGCTGCTTTTTTTTCCAAGAAGTGACTGGACTTTATGATTTTTCTTTGAACATGTTTCACTTCTCATCCAAGAGCTGAAGAAGCCTCTTGGATGAGAAGCAAAAGATCTTCAAAGAAAAACTAGAAAGTCCAGTTTCCTCTTGCAAAAAAAAAAAAAAAAAAAAAAGCACCTTTGGAGTCTCACCAGCTGAAATAAAAAACTCATTGTCTTCTAAGGGATTGACCAAATCCATTTGATTGTCTTACTTTAAGGCAATAATTGAAAGATTTTCTAATGAGGGTTGAAGTCTCATAAGAACGATAAGATAAGAAGAACTTTTTGTCATTGTACAAGTACAAACGAAATTGTGGATGCACACCAGCAACCGTTCGTAATACATATAAACCAAGCACAAAAAAAATTGAAGATAAGAAAAATTGAGAGTACTCACAGTCTCCATTTGCAATTAGAGAGTACAATATCTACAAATATACACAAAATATACATGCCAAACACTGACTATAGACAGTTTGCCGAATTAATACACAAGAGATGGATTGTACTGTAGCATGTTATTACACATTCTGAATGAGATATTAAGATTTTCAACATCTTAATAAGGTAGTGACTTTGTGTTTATTTGTGCTTCGATGGCCCAGGGAAGAGAACTATTTGTTAGTCTAGTGGTGTGGGATTTTATTGAGCCAAAAAAATAAGGGGCTGTCCAGATGGCAGCTAGGTCAAAAAGATAATTGCCAGGGTGTGAGGGTCTTCTATGATGGCTTATTCTGCTTGCAGCAGAGACCTGGCTAAGTTTCCAGGGAGGGCAGAGGGCAACGCAATATCTTTTTGAGCTGTGTTTATCACCCTTTGTATAGTTTTCCCTTCTCAGCTGAGAGCCTGCATACCACGACACCCCAACAGTAAGTTCAGAGTGCTCCCCACAAAGGCTTTATAGAAAGCCAGCAACAGGCTTCTTTATCCAGATTGTTTTTCTTTGAGAACCCGCGAGGAAGTGCAGCCGACTGCTGGGCCTTCTTCAGACTATGGCCTTGGTGTTAGGAGACAGGATAAGCATATCAGCTGAATATGGATGCCCAAGGAATCTGATCGCAGTTGCCACTTGTTCTCCTGATGAGTGGGGCGTGGTCCTGTCCATGTTTCCTGAAGTCCATAATCAATTCTTTGGTTTTATGGACATTCAATGACAGATTGTTCTGTGAACACCAGATAGACAGGTTCTCTACTTCTATCCTATATGCCGTTAATCATTAATCAATCATGCAGAGGCAGGCAAGAATGTTTTTTTTAATAAAACAAGATGGGGATACAAAATTAGGTTAGATTATTTAAAGGATATACCATAAAATGTTCACATGAGTATGGGCTTCAAACCCTCTTTAAAAAGAGTGTTGCCACACTGGTTTTTATAGCCATTAACAAAACATTTTGTGAGATAACAAAATAATCCTAATTTCTTCCCACTCATATGACCATAAACCTAGGATAGTACCTTTTCAAATCCACTAATATCTACCTTTTCAAATCCACTAATATCTATTTAGATAAACAAAAATAGACAGAATGTGATGTTTCCATTGAAATGTTTATTTTGTGACATCAATAGAAGCACTTTAAAAGATTATTAGATTTTACATTTTTCTGAAATAAATATTTACTATATCATTATCAACTATATAAGGCAGGGCTGTCAAACTCGCGGACCATGGGTTGGATCCATCACACGCTGGCCATGCCCATGCCCGATTTTAAAAGTTGTGATATGCCACATGACACCACTGTGATGATGCGTGTTTGACAGCCCTGATGTAAGGCAATCTGTGGAAGCCTTGAGGGATTGAGGAGTATTATTGTTATTGTTGTTGTTGTTATTATTATTAGCTTGGTCCTAATGCTGATACTGATATATTACACTGATATACTGATATATATGATATATATACGGATATACTGATATATATGAAATACTGATAGGTCCTAATACTAAAGTATCAGAATAATTGGCAAACAATTAAACTATATTAGATAGCCTTATATACCTCTGATTTTGCTCAACATTTAATATACCAAGGTTGTAAGGACATGTATTTAAATTAAGCCAATAATTCATTCTTCATAGTTCATGTCTGAATTATTTACCCTGAGGCCATGCTAATAGTCAGTCACATTCTTCCACTAGGTCCTCTGAGAATAAGAAGAATATAGAACTCTTCGAAGAAGAAATAAGAACGACAAATCTAAAGGTATTGATGTTCACTTGTTTTGTCACAAATGAAAAGCCCAAAATTAATGGGACCCATGCATTTCATTATTGTGAGAGAAATGAATGCCAGAGGGTCAAAACAGTTTTGAATGTCAGGTATTCATTTGCTGCTCAGTTGGAAATCATTTGGAACCATTTTCTTTTAATAGGCACAATAAGTCAAAGAAAGGTTGGAAGAAAAGAGGGGAGAAATTAGAGAACGGGGATTTAAAACTGCAAATTATTCAATACAATTCTAATATTTTGAGTGTGGGTGTATTAAACATTTTGATACATCTTTCCACTTAAAGGTCTTGTGACCACTTTAGATTTTCTGTCCCTATTTACCATATAATTTCTTCTAAACAAAGGAAATGTATCTGTATCTGCAACCCCAGCCCGATTTTCTTTCTTATAATTCAGTTACATGCTAGGAATTACTTAGAAGACATCTAGAAAGTCATTAAAGGCACTGATCAGCTGAAACTTTTGAGAATCTACTCCTCTCTCTGTTTGGCAAATGTATCTTCTAATGTATGGTCAAGCATAACCATGCAGTTGTGTGGAACAGTTTGTAATTATTCTAAAAGATTAAGGAACTTTTTAGTATATGTAACTATATCTGATCAGTTTTATTTTAAGGTGAAACAAAGTCGGCCAATAAAAACCAAGAGAAAGAAGCAAGAGCAACAAATCAGAATAAATTAAAAAGAAGGGAACTATGGGGTTGATGCTCAGCGAACTAAATCAATGTGGTTAGTAATAAAAATGAATATGAAAGTAAAGTAGCATGTCTGAATATTGACCTCAACTGTGTAAACATGATTGTCGTAACAACTGATTTTATTTACTTTTGCTTTGCTATACAAATTTGGATTATATGTACAACTTTACATTGATTCTGATAGAGAACAGTTAGGGAAGACCAGTGGTGGTATTCTACTGGTTCTGCCCAGTAGTGCCAATGAGCAGCGGAGACCAAACTGATTCTCTCCAATGCTCTGCTGTTGGGCCTGCCTGCCCACCCGCTCAGGCTCCCGTACTAACTTTTATTCCCTGCTTTTGAAGCACAGCTGCTTTTTATGACACAGCAGATTGCTATGCGGCAGTTGCTGAAGCGACAGGGAGAATGCAGGATTGCAGGAGGTGAGTCAGAAAGCCTCTGCACCTGCGCAAAGTGTGCATTTGGCATGCGCATGCACACAAATTGTATGCACATGCGCAAAGTGTGCCAAGCCACACCCAACGAACTGGTGGTAAAAATATTTGAAATGCACCACTGGGGAAGACTGCATCTTTTTGTGGCACCATGGCTAAGGCTGTGATAATATTTTATTCCCTGGATTTTATTGAAGTGTTTGGGATGAGCTTTCTGTTTTTGTTTTTGTTCCAAATACAAAGCTTTTGGCATTTTACTAATTAATTTCTAGGAACTTATTCAAAAACAAATGACACTTTTCTGTAACCTGGTCTAGAGGCAGCAGAAGAAGAATCTGCATCGTATTGAGCACTGTAAGGATCTCAAATATATGTATGTAGGTGAGAGAGAAAGAGACAAAGAGAGAAAGGAGAAAACAGGAGAGGGAGAAAATGCAATATAGATTCACCCATACTTATTTTGTTACTTTGTGTGCCCTATAATATTTTTTAAAAACATACATCAAGACTCTGAATTCTAAACTACAGATGTTCAATTTGCAATGGGACATAGGAACTAGGGTGTAGACTCTGGAAAATAAATTTTCAAGATTCAGCTTTGCCATGGAATTCACTGTGGACTCTGGGCATAAGCTGCTATATATATACTGTAAATAAATATGAATACATGAATAGATATACAGATGATATAGACAATAGAGATAGAGAGATATAGATATACTATAGCTATAGATATTGTTTTCATTAAAAGCATTGCCTCTGCCAGTAAAATATCAGGACACCAGAAAACTAGATCCCAGCCATTCAACCTGAAAACTCATCACTGCTTCAGTGAGACATCCATGCTGTACAAATATAAGCACCTTTTTTGTATGTCATACACACTTGGTTTTAACTGCTGCTTTTGTGTTGACTTTTACTATGTTTCATCATATCTGAATGGATTTATTTATATCATTAAGAGCTGTGGTGGTGCAGTGGTTAGAATGCAGCACTGCAGGCTACTTCTGCTGATCACTGGCTGCTAGCAGTTTGGCAGTTCATATCTCATCAGCCCAAGTTTGACTACATCTTCCATTCTTCCGAGGTCAGTAAAATGAGGACCCAGATTATTGGGGGCAATAGGCTGACTCTACAAAACTACTTAGAGAGGGCTGTAAAGCACTGTGAAGTGGTATGTAAGTCTAAATGCTATTGCTATAAGATTTTGAACAAAGATCTATGGATGCCGTATCTATATAATGTATCTAACTAAACAAAACTAAGATATATAGAACTTTTGTATACATATGACTTGCATACCAGCTGAGGTTTCCCAAGTGGCCTGCAGACCATATATCCTCTTTCCAATAGCTATTTTTTGTGCTCCAAGAGCTGTCAGAAACCAGTTTAGATGTCATAGATTAATTCAGTAATAATGCTATATCATAAATTACTTTAACATATGAAATGGCCAGCATTTATAAGTTGCTATACATTGATATTTTAAAATGAGAATATTTAAAATGAGTCAGTAATCTATTTATCTTATCCTTTGTTCTATTCTTACACATTGTGATTATAACTTGCAATTTAAAAATGGACAGGCTAATCAAAAACAACTGAATTTTCATATTCTCATGGCTCCATCCCCAAATTTATAGTTGATAATAGAAGCAGCTGACAAGTTCAGCGGTGTGTTGCTGACAGAATGATGCATTATATGCATCTGACTAAGCCCTAGAACAGAGAAGAAACACAGTGCACGTCTTCTTGTTCTACTAATAGCTTGCTAATATTTTTAAGTATCTGGTGCTTTCTCTTGCCCTTTCTCTCTCCTTTTTCCAAAACAAGGGAAGTGGAATAGGGTTCGAAGAAATTGGAAATGCATGCAAAGAAACAGGAACAGAAGAGAACTACACATGTCCAAGAGGTCACATTCAATCTCTTTGCCTTAATGTAGGGTAAGAGGTGTTTTACTTCATATAAAATAATACAGCTATCGTAAAGTCAGGCATTGCCTTTTCTTATTTATTTAATGCTAGTTTTTTAATTACTAGATGGAGAAATGGTTATAGAATGTGCCTTTGAGCAATATGAAACATTGCCCATAAAAATGCATATACAATGGATTATTTGCTTCTCTGACTTCCCTTTACAAAGTGATGAAAAAAAATCCTGATGTGCTAAAATAAAAATAAAAATAGGAGCACTTTATTTTCCTAGCTGTTTAGTTTTTGAAAAGCAATGGATTGCTATAGATAAAATGCTTAAAAGTGAAAAACTCTCTATCATCTTTTCCATTGCTGTATAATTCGTAACCAACCCATCCACCCAGCATGTTGCCTAGGATGATACTAGTTGCAATTCATTTTTTCTGGAGAAATCCATATTCAGAATTCATTCTCTCTAATCTCTGAGAAAAACATTTGCAACTGGATTTGCATTGCAGCATAAAAAAATAAAATGTCTTGTGGCACAATATTTTATTACAGTCTTTGCTTTCATGGACTAAATCCACTTTATCTTCTTGTCATAGCAACTTCATAAATTATAAGTAAATTCACCTAAGTAAACAAAAATTATTGCCCATCCCTTCTCCCTTAACCTTAAGGGAGGGTTAAGGAGGAACAGATGATATTGATTACTAGCTAAGAAATTTCAAGCACACTACTGTTGTCGAATTCAGGATTGCTGGCATGAAATTGTCTTAACAGATGGTTAGCAGCTCTTGTCATAGAAAACAGTTCTGAGCATGATCTTAATTGAGTGGTTTAGAACTGAATAAATTAACATCTTAAAGCCTTAGATTGTCTCAGATGAATTTCCTAAACACACATATTTGCAATTTTTCAAAAGCCCTTTCTGTGAACCTGGGAGCATGTGTGTTTCAAATTTCTCCACTTAAAAATTACAAAAGTGCAAAAGCCCCAATTCCACTTTAAAATGTCATTAAAATTCCATATAGACCAAAGAAAAATAATGTGAGAATCATTCCATATACACTATTATTATTATTGTTATTGTTGTTGTTGTTATTTGCCCTGAATGTGATAAGTTGCTATTTTTGTTTCAGGATAATGTTGTGTTATGGCTGGATATCCATAATATTTTAACCTTTATTATGGAGTTAACTGTAGAGCAGATGCATGAAGTAATCTGGCTCTCACAAAGGGTTAGGGGTTTGAAAAAAGAACAGAATCAATTTAGTTTTCTTTTTAGAGGCCTTTTCTTTTCTATTCTCATTTCAATGCTAGTCATTACTCTACTGTCACATCCTTCTTTTTCAGAAGAAGTTCAAAGAGCTGATAGGTCCAGGACAGACTGGTTAGGAGGCTTGGGTTCATGTGGGTATTGTAAATGAAATTGTCAAAGAATGTGGATTGTTACCTAGGTAGCCCTTCCAATGTATCAGATATTCCAACTTGTCCCTTCTTGTTGGGCCAGCACGTTGTGCAGCAAGGTCACTGTTGCGTCGACGCGAAGTTTTCCCTCTGGTCTGCATTCCTGGCAGGAGCGCAGACTGCTCTTATTGGTTGATGCCATTTGACAGCCAGCTATATAATGCGCTGTCAAACGGCATCAGCTGTTGCCGCAAACTGACTGCTTGTTAGCCCAGCAGTCGCGGCAACCCTTTATTCATTGAATAAAGATTCCTGTCTGTTGCTCCGTGTCT
>BHFT01050056.1:0-33655 GCA_004320025.1 Laticauda laticaudata | reverse complement strand
GCCTGCTTGTAGCCAATGGCAGTTGCTTAAATTTGCTGCCTTTCAGCAGCTCTTTGGATTGGTTCCTAGTGAACCAAACCAATGCTTAGTTTATTTGACTAATCAGGTTTGCAGATTTGGAGTCACCCAATTTACATATCGAACATTAAGCTTCACATATTTCAAGAGAAAGTAATAAGATATAAACCTGCATAATGTGATATGAAATTTAGCTACTGGCAGATGTAATTTCTCTGGGAAGTTAGTTTCTTCGTCATTCACTTAGATTTTTACAATAATGCATCGTGCTCCAATGCTTAGCAGAAACTTGCCATCTCATTATTTTAATACAATGATTGCTGTTTACCAATGGAGTAGCTAGACAATTAAATACAGATACACCAAAGTCCACAAAAAACCCTTCCATTTGTAGCTTCCAGCTATGCCTTTGTCTTCCAATAAATAAATAAATTATGCACTTCACACTTCATCACATATTCTGTCTTGCTAGCAATGTGTTTCCAGGTGAGATAGTGTGAAAGCTAGCACTTCTCTGAGAAGGTGTAAGTTAATTACAGTGTTTTTGATTATACTTATATATTGCAGCTATTTTGTCAGCCCTCTTCATCCACTATCAGGCATGTCTGCTCCTTTGTCCAACTCAAAGGAAACTTAACTTAGGCCTAACTATAGCTATAGCTGTAATTTTGCTAGCGAGAGTAGCAGTGCTCAGTTTTATGTTTCCCTTAGACAAAGGACAGTACAGTGCTGTGGTAATTAGGTTTTCAGCAGACTGATAGTCCAAGGGGAAAAACTGACTTTGTGTCTAGTTGTTTTGGCATGCAATACTCTATAGTGGCATCCTGAGAGGAAGAGTTGAAACAGTTTATGTAGAAGCATGGGAAAAAGGAGACTCGAGACCAGCGTAACTTCAGCTCTTTATTAAAAGGTATAGATCTGTGGTGGACCTGCAAGCCGTGGCAGCTCTTCTTATAGAACTTGCCGGTGGCTCTTACCCAATGACAGCCTTCTGAATCTCCCACGATCGGCTCGGCCAATTGCAGCAGATTCTTTGCTGACCAATCACCGTCGTTCTTGCATCCAATCACAGTGCAGTCCGTCTTAGCCAATCAGGTGAGAGTATTACAAGAATGTTAATTTGGAACAGTTTATGTCCAGGATGTGAAAAGCTAGTGCTTCATAAAACCAGGAAAACCAACATTGCTGCAAAAACCCAGAAAAAAGTTTGTATTTTTACCAGATAGTAATTAGCAAAGACAAAGCCAGCACAGAATATTGACTGAAACAAATTAAATTGTTGTTGTGTACATTGTCTGAATTACGTCTGTCAGCATTCTTCACCACAAGTCACAATGGATGAGCTGTGAGGAACTGTCACTAAGAAACAATTTCAGATCAACAGGTTTTGTATATTTGACCTAAACACTTAGTGGTTTGGTTGGACTATATATAAATCCTTCAAACAAATACGGAAACATATGTTCAGCTGATGAAGACTTTTGTGTCTATTGTGTCTTTAATTTGTTGATTTTTTAAAAAAAAAATTCCTCTGACAATATAAGGAAGAAATAAAACAGGCAATTCTACAGGAAAGAAGCTTATAACTAACAGTGCAGAATATATTATTGAATGAAGAGCTGAACAAAAAAAAATATCATAGATGGATTTATAAGATATTATGTGAAGCTATTAGTACTTTGTAGAATCATTGTTTTACTGTGATGGCAGAAAAGTAAGAGCCCAACCCACCAAAAGTCTGTCATTTTAAATCATTTCTATAGAATTAGTACAGTTGAGAAAGGAATAAAAGGGAAATTGGAAAAGGCCACCTAAACAATTAATAACTAAATTAAGGGATTTCATTTCCAGGGGTATCCATAGCAAGCCAAATGAGGAAATGTCTATACTTGCACATGATACATGACGCCATCATGCATGTATAAAAGTACAAAACCAGATTTTGTAACAGCTTTGTTTCCTATGCCATCCAACTGGTCAACTCGCAAAATTCATTTTTCTCATGTATACATCCAAACTAGACTTTTGTTTCTCTGTGTCATATATGCATAATTATGTATGTAAGTATATATGTATTTATTTTTTTATTTTGTCATGTTTATGTAGTTTGTCTTGGAGGTAGTAACCCTTTGAGAGCTGCATGCAAAGACATTTCACTTTAATGTATGCCGATTAGCGTACTTTCAAAATGACAATAAAGTTGTTCTGTTCTGTTCTGTTCTGTTCTTTTCTGTGCTGTTCTATTCTGTTCTGTTCTTGATGACTATTTTATCATGTGCTTCCCTATTGTCCCCTCATGGGTAGCCCTGTTCTTCTCTTTCTCTCTTCTGTTCTGTTGATACCACTTACTAATACCCTATGACAGAAGTTCTCCATTTCTAAGGAATAATACTATTTTTCAAGAATTCAGAAAAAAAGACAAGATCATTCATCCTCCCTCCCTGAATTAGACCTGCCCTGACCTTGCTGGACTTTTTTTCAAGGCATTCAAAATCTGCTTTTGCTCACAAACTTGGAGTTTTGATAGCATGGTTTCATGGTTAGTTTGAGTATTTATGAATGTTCTCAGCTGTTATTTTCATATTACTTGGTTGTTTTTATTTGTAATTGTTTTTATTTTTATTTTTAATTCTGTTTCAATTGTTAGCTTCTCAGTCATGTATGTGAGATAGGCAGCCTATAAAAGTATTAAATATTGTATTAAAGTTAGGTGAACTTTTATTGTTGCAATGGTTGGGCAATTTTATTTAATGTCTGAATGATAAAAAATGTGGATAAGAAGATAGATTTTTTTTACCTTATTAAATTAAGAAGTTGAAGGCATTTCTGACTTTAATACACATAATTCTATTCTTAGCTTCTATTCCTCCATGGATGATTCCATGTTAATTGTGAACATCATACTTATTTGATTTTAAAGTACAGATGCAGTTAACCAAGTCTTTTTCCTTGCTGGCTGACATATTCAGGTTCTATAATGCATTAATTCATAATTACATATACAATTGTAACAATTTGAATTTAAAAGTAAATCAGTGTCAGTGCAGCTTTCTAAATATAAATTTCCCATTAGGAAATTCCTCTATCTGTCTGTCCTTTGCATTACAGTATGGGATTTATGTACCATGGGTATATTCCATTCTCCTTGTTTATTTAGAAAGTCTTAAGTAATCCTTCTGCAAGTTAGCAAGTACCAAAGAGATTAATAGTAAACAAGGTTTAACACACAAAAAACATCGAATTATCAAGTCAAATCAATCCTTTTTGATGAGCAGAAATGGGTTGCATCAAATATTGCTGATATTCCCAAGAAGGTTCTAATGCAGCACTTAATAGAATGTTCTGGCTTTGGCTCTCTTCGGACAGGTTCATTTTCATTTATTTTAATTATATTCTAAGAACCAGATATGACCTTTGAATGCATTTATGTTGGCAGATGGATTTCTTCCTCTCTCTTGAGATGGCATTTACCCCTTTGTTTATAAATATTATTGCTATTGGATTTTAACAAATATATGCTGGGAATATATTTATTTACAGCATTAAGAATGGAAAGTATTTTTCAGAAGACTTTGAAGTAAAGTTTATGGTCACTCAGCTAAGATACATCAGTAACTCATTACAAATCAATAGCATAATTTCTTTACAATTTTCAGCAATAGTAACCAAATCAGTATATTCTGTGTTCTATAAAAAGTATTAAATTAAAGCCTTGATTGATCAATGCTACAATGAGTGATAAATGTCAGTATCTTTAGGATCTATGTGATCATTTGGTCATAACTATGGCACATGGAAGATTGAATGTTACAAAAGTAATTACTAAATAGCATTGGTTTACAAATTAAACTTAAGAAATAAACAATAGATATGTTTTATGTTTATGAACCTAAGAGAAAAGAAAAAAAATAATAGATCAGTATAAAAGTGGCTTGATTTTGCCAAGCTGAGAAAAGAAAGTATAGAATTATGTATGAATGGAAGGGCTAAAATGTACAGGAGAAAGTATGAATTGGCATAATCAATGTTGATATATGTCTCAGAATAGTTGCATATTAGGCTCTAATGAATTAATAGATGAATTTGGAATACATGTTGGAATGCAACTGCATTCTTAATAGAATTTGACCAACCCAGTCAATTCTTTCCTACTGACTCCATGGGTTTTCCGCAATTCCATTTTCACAATTTAGCAAATAAGTTATCTGACAGCAATTGGACTTTAATCTAGAACAATCCAGACAAGTACTAAGTAACAGAGTATCAAGGTACATGTCTGACTTTTGGAAAATATCGAACAGATCAGGAATTGTCACCAAGTTTCAATTTAATAATATTCAAGGCCTAAATGAAAATCCCTCAAAAAATCTACATCATCCCAACCACCCAATGAATTGTTGAATACAGTACTCAGAGCCATAATCTGATGGGCAGATTAAAAAATTGTGATATCTGAGAAGATATTTCATGAGACATAAGAATTATATTGAACTTTAACAGATCAAGTGACTTTTGCCAATTAAGATTATGAAGCAGACTTACACATTACAGATAACATATCTCTCAGTTGTAAATCTGAGAACCTAAATCAGTGAAAAACTCTTAACACAAAGGAATATAAGAGTTTTATGCTCAAAAATCTCTTATGAGCATGTTCCTCCCAGTCCCTTACAATTAATTACAATCACCAAGAATATATTCCTTTTTATTCATTTGAGAAACAGCAACAGTGTTTCTGCTGAACCTGTTCAACCCTTCTGTTGAGTGTTTCTGTGGAACCCTCTGAGGTTACAGATAACCTTATTTCAACCCGATACATAGGTACTGAAATCTCCATCAATGGGAGAACCAGGAACAAAATAGCATTGTAAGATAGCAAATTGCTACTGATATCATGGAATAGCAATGGATTGGGCTCTAAAAGTTCAGACCTTTCATTTATTGAATCCTTAACCTGTTTCAACATCTTGTACTTCAGAGAAATGTAAATGAGATGGTAGGCTGAGTGAGACTGGTCAATTAGATGAATTTCTCACAAAGTAAATTTCTATGCATGGCATTTTCAGAGGGATGCTCGATCTATGCCCTAAGGTTTCTCGTGTAATGGAATTATATGAAAGACTTACTCAGAACCTTCTGAGAATTTGTAGTAGGGGAAAACTTCAAATTGGGCTAGCGTAATCTGGTATCTAAGAAATTGTCTGACCATAATTGCCAAAAAAACCTTAACTGAGTCATTTAAATGCTATAAAAGCAACCTTAGAGCTAACACAAATTCCATTATGAGAGAAACAAAACAGACATACAACCCTACTGGATAAGAAAATAAGAAATATGATGAAGCTATATGGCAGAAGCTAATTGAAGTTATGAAATCAAAAAATTATTCAACCCTTTGGAGAATAACATCAGGCCATCAAAACATAGGTTTCTCCTGGCTGTTCTGTGGCATAACTATGAGTTGCATTTTTTAAAACTACATGGTGTCTTTTGTACCAGTACTGTCCTACTTCAGACCATTTCTATATTTCATGGCATCCAGGATCAGAGGAAAAAGTCCTGGGAATGATTCTGTACAACTGATGATAATAAAAAAAAATACTGATTGGTGGTCTGTCATGAAGGTATCACTACTTACTTTCATAGACAATTTGCTCACATATCAGATGACTGAATTTGGCCATTGTGTTCACCATCTTTAAAAAAGATAATAGGAATGATCTTGCAAATTATAGACCAATTCGTTTACTGAATATTATCAGAATCCTGTGCTGGAACTTCTGCAATTGGCCAGATTGAAGAAGCAAGTGGGTTTTAGAAAATCCACAAAATATTGTGCTAAATAAATAATTTGGATAATCTGAATTTACCCAATCCTGGGGTGCCATGCTGAATCCAACAACTTTCTCTATGGTGTGACAAAAAGATCATCCTCATCCTAAAAGATGCCCAACACTGCTTTTGTATTTATTTCTTGTTTATTTATTGGGCATATATGTTTCCCTATCTTATATGATGATTTGAGGCAGCTCATCGCAATCCAAAAATTATAGTTCAAAATAAAAATACCCTTCTGGACCAGTTGTAACTTCTAGTTAGTCTTCAAAGGCAGTCCCATGTAGAATGCACTGCAGTAATCCAAACAGAAGGTGACTAAGCCATAGTTTGGACCCAAACAATGTGTCAATATGTATGTACCTATGAATGCATGTATGCATGCAAACATGTATAGGCACACCATTGCCCTGATATTGAACTGGAAGAATAAGACTGAAGTTTGCTGAATGAAAAATCTCCATTTTGACTCAACAAACAGAACAACAGAAGAGTGCATTCCTACTTTTCCCACAACTGAAAAATATCTGTTGATAATATGTTTTACAATATATGAGATAACTTATGAGAGTAAGTTCTGCAAATACTACAATTGCAATATATATTTTTTTTAAATACAAAACACATCGAAACTTGTTAGGTCTCTAGCAGCTGATCAAATTTCCTCATAGGAAAAATGTTGAAAAGTGCCAAAATAGTATACCCCTGAAATGCATAAAGTCTTACCCTGAGGAAATCTATGGCACCATTTTATCTTCATACATGATCTAAGAGCATAGTGTACAAATGAAGCAATTTCTTCCAAAATATGAATATCACAACTTAGAAACTAGATTTAAAAAATACAAATCTAGATAACATGAAGAACTAGAATTGCCTTGTTTATTGATTTATTTTTTTATGGAGTTGGGGATATTGTCTCACATGATTTTAGCTAAAAGTGATGTTTCTTAGGGGAATCATAGACAAAAAAAGTGATAGCTAACTTTTCCAGGAATAAGAAATTCTCATAAGTGCTTGAAAAGTTTTTTTTTTAATATTTTCAATACTTTGCCAACTGGTTTTTTGAACTGTAAAACAGGTTGTACATTTATACTGAGATGTGTATTAAGTAAAGTTATATAGTTCTCATAAGACCTGGATATATACTGTATAACTTCAACCCAGAAGCTAAGTATCTCAAGCAGAACCATTTTAGTTACCATTTTTCTGCATTTGCAGGACAGAAAGTGAGCTTAGGATCTAAAATGCACACAGAAACGTTATCCATCTTATTAAAATATCTTCCCCCGCCCTCCCTCTCCCCCCCACCCAGTGTGTGTGTCTAAAAAAGGTTGCTTTTCAAATTTTCTCTAAAAATATGTACTGATTTTGTTTTGTTTGGAAAACACACGAGGTAGACCGGGTTCCAACAACAAAAGGCTTTATTCAAACAGTAGTCAGAATAGGNGCCTTTTATACAGGCTGGCCTGCCTGCTTTCAGCCTATGGCATTCCCTTGAAATTGCCACCTTTCAGCAGCTCTTTGGATTGGTTCCTAGTGAACCAATCCACTTCTTACTTTACTGAACCAATCAGAATTGTAGTCTAGGAGTCAACCATTTACATATAGAACAGATTTATTTGCTTCTAATGTGAGAAAATAGTAATTTTAATGTGGCAAAAAGGTCACATTAAATTATCATTTACTATAGCCCGAAAATCTTTGAAAATTAATATTTATCTGTAAGTGGCAAAATCCCACCTTCAACCTTGTTTAATCAGCAAACAGAATAGAATAGAATTCTTTACTGGCCAAGCGTGATTGGACACACAAGGAATTTGTCTTGGTGCAAATCCCAAGATCATTGACTCATTTTTTCCCCCAGGTTCAATGTAAAGTTCATAAAGGGTTTTCAAGCCTTTTATAAAGGGAACATGCTGGTTTATCCCAGATTAAACATGTTAAATTTGCCATTTCTGCTTTCTTTGCAATCCATGTGGGTATTTCAGTATTTTTCCATCTTTATGCATACAGTAGCCTTGCTTCAATATTGTCTGTCAGAATAACAGAGTTGGAAGGAACCTTGGAGGTCTTCTAGTCCAACCCCCACTCAAGCAGGAGTCTCTATACCATTCCAGACAAGTCTTTATTTAAAAAAAACTGCAGTGAGGGAGCACCCACAAATTCTGAAGGCTAAATCTTTTTTTGTCTCTCACTTTATCATTTCTGACTTACTTTACAAAATTTTCACTTTTCCTTCACCTCTCCACTCATTTACAAATCCTTCACATTTTTTATTTACCTTTTCTTTCAGATTTACAAATTTTTCCTCAATTCTGCCTTCAAGATAGGATTTCCTTGTGAGGACCTCTCTTCTGAAGTAGAGATGTGTCATTTCTTACCCCAGGCCACACTCTACATCTGCTCATCAACTGCCAGCTCCGCTCATTCCTGCTTCTCAGAGATGTGTTAAGTCTGTCATTTTCTCCATCCAGAAGCCATCTTTGTAATGGAGTTGTTCAGCTGCACACAGCAGTTATCTATTTTGTGAGGACAAAATGGAGAGCAATGAGGCGTGTCATATCAGCAAGTTTGTTGGAGACAGGATTCAAATGTAATAAACAAAAAGCAATTTTCCAAATGATTATTCAGTTCCTGCAACACTTCTCTAAGCAGCTTATATCCAGTTGGTCGCTGTGGTGAGCATGATTGGTTTAATATGTGTGTTTTCCACTTTGCTTGCATCTGAAAGGAGGCTCAATATTTTTGACACTGAGTTAGCCTGAAACAGTCCCAATGAAAAAGTTATCAGTGATTATGTTTTACTTGAAACCCCATAAAATGTCATGTCAGTTTATCAACCTCTTCTGGTCTAGATTTTGAGCTGCTCAGGCACAGCACATAAATGCATGATGTTTTGGAACTGCAGCACTGACAGAATTTATTGCCATGTTATGCAGATTTGGATAGCATTTACTGCTTTATTGAGCATCTTCCATTAAATGGCATCAATTGTTTATTCTTTGCAGCATCCTTTGATGACATGAAACATTGTGAGTCTTGTAGTTGGAGCCAAAGTTACTTCAAGTGCCAGACTACTAAAACAAATGCAAATAATAGCTATGATGGTGGGAAAAAGTATGTTATTTCTGGATTATCAGGATACTTGAAAGAATTTTTCTGGGGAAAAATATTTTCAGAATTAAGGTTTCATGTATCTGCTGGTTAGCTTAAAATTTAATTTGAGGTCCGAATGCATAGCTCTGTAAATGTTGCAGATTTAATCTGATAATTGCGGTTTAATCTGATTTGAATTTTGTCCCCTTTTAAGAGAACCCTCTCTTAGAACTTCATAGTCTAGAACAGAAAAAATTCATATGCCTCTCTGTTTTTTAATTTTATAGAGTGCATAAAATCAGCAAATATTTTCAACTTAAGATCTCTTTTTAAACTTTCTTGTCACTTTATTTTTTCACTAGAACACAATAAACATTGAGAACAATTAAGCAATTATGAAACTTACCAAATTGCACAAAAGTAGAATTGTGGTTTTGGAATAAACTGGTTTAAAGTCTATTTTTTAACTCCCATAACTTCAGAACATTGACATTTGCATTGTGTACAGTAAGGAATTGCAATGGTGAACATGAGTTTTATGCAAAGGAAAACAATGATGAATGATGAAGCCCTTTCCTGAATGAAATGGAATTGATTATTGGACCTTGTATCCCAAAGCTTATTTATTTATTAGATTTTTATCCTGCTTTATTATTTTATAAGTAACTCAAGATGGCTTTTTTGTCAGCCATGAAATCTTTGATATGATAGTTATAATGGTATGTCATTCCCACATACCATTGCACTAGATCAGTGTAACTTCATAGATAGATATTTTTCAACTTTTCAGTCTAGCACTCAATGTCACTCAGCCAGCTTCTGTGATAACTGAAGATCTCTACACTCTTTGTCCAGCATTTTAAGTGTTATGCTACATTGACTCTATGTTTGTGTGTGTGTGTGTGTGTGTTTGTGTGCGTGCGTACGCACACTTGTGTGAGGGTACCTATACACTTACATATGTTGACTTTAATTCTTTGCATGGTATCAAAGATGGGCTCACACAATCTTAAGGGTTATAAAATCTTTACATGTTTTAATGAAGCCCCTTAAATGCAAATTGCAGTCTCGATTTAAATGCTAAGCACTCTGTTCAAGTGTTCAGAGCTTTAAATTTTGTGCTAATTGATAGTAAAAGACTTGCTTCTCCCCTTGTCTTCACTGCCCCAATGTTGCTAGTCAACAAAAAAAATTATTACCAAAACGTTTTTGTTTCTCTAATTTATATCCAACTTTCTGCTCAGAAATGTGCTTGAAGCGCTTCTCAGATTCCTGCGGTCATCAAAAAATTTAGTGAAATTGTACCCGGGTTTAAGGAAGCTTTTCAAAAGTCCATCTTGCTCCACCAAATGATTCTTTCATTTTCTGCCAGATTGTTTATCCAAATTAAATTGCCTTGAAGAGACCAAAGATATTCAGCTACTTTAAGAGTCACATTAACTACTTAAAGTAACTTCATGGAGATCCCTGAAAAATGTAGAGGCTGCTTTAGTAAATAGCAGAAATGTGCCGGATTTGTGTAAGGTCTGACATGCTTAATTTGAACTGTTCATAACCCAATTATCATATTTCCTTCTGTTGGTTTTTCCCCTCAAAACAAAGCATAACCACTTCTACTCAATGTTGTATTAATAATATATGATTTTCTATAAGGTTGGGATCTGGATATCAGAGACATCTCTGTCTCTCTATTCCAAAGTGCTCCAGTAGACAAACTATGCTGACAGTTCCCAATCCCCATGGAGAGTGGGGATTCTCTGCTGAAACTCTTTTTTTTGTGGAAATAACCCCACTAAGAAATATGACCAGCTATGAACATTAAAAGATTAGTGAAGATTAAGTTTATTTAATAAAATATTTGGGGTTGATATAAAGCATAAATGAAACTTCATTGTAGAGCGTGGACTGACAATAATACTATTATGATGATCTTAGAATGATGAAGCATCTAGATTAGATTTTTTTAAATTGAAGGACTATACAAAGTCCTTGTAATAAATAAATAACTAATTAATGTACTTCTTTAATCATTATTCACATGATTTCATTTTTAGTTCCTAGTTATCCACACTGCCTTTGTCTGAACATGTTCAGTTTCTCTGAATTGTTGAAAATACCTCGAACTTGACAAAATATTTAAAGTTGGGTTGACTAAGGTGGAATAAAGTAGAACACTACTCAATTATATTAAGTTTGTGAAAATTACAAGTCTCACCAATGCAAAGCTTAGTAGCACTGATGATGTTACTTAGTTTGGGTCAAGGGTCAACAACCTGTGGCTATAGAGCCACATGTGACTCTTTCATCCCTTTGCTGTGGCTCCCTGACTCTGGTTGGCTCCACAATTGATAGGACAATAGAGGAAAAAGGATGCCATGCTAGGAGGAGACTCTATGTGGGGAAATTGGAGTTCCGGTCAGCAAAGGAAAAAGGATGCTGCGCTAGGAGGAGACCCTATGGTGGGGGAACCAGACTTCTGGTTGGCTCCAGAATTGAATGGGGGGCTTCTAGTTAGGATCTTTGTGGCTCTTTGAGTGTTTAAGGTTGCCAACCGCTTTGGGTAATGAACATCTTCAAGAAAATATTCAAGCTCTATCCAACCAAGGGTCCTTCATTGTAGTTTTTTCATAACATGGCAACTTTTTGATTGCTTATCCTTATTTAGTCAAAATTCTATTATGCTGTATGTTCAATCAGTCAAAGAACACAATAAATGTTTGGGAAATGATTAGCATAATATTAATCCTTATCCACAGGATATACTTGGCTTTCAGATTTGTAGCAGTTTAAAATTTCAGGTAAATATTTCTAAAATTAACAAGCCAGTAGAATTATCAGTATTTTAGATTTGTTCATCATTAACCACTTTTCAAAACCATTTGTATTACTGGAAAAGGAATTTAGATGATTAAAAAATGCAGGCTGAAACCCAGTTAAAAATATCATTTGATTTCAGAATTTGGTCCAGATGCATTCATCACTTCTAAGACACCTGAATTATTATTAATACTGAAATGCATAATGGATTTTTGAAATAAATTTTTAAAGATGTGAATATGATTTAGATTTATTATAGAAAAGAATTTGGCAGAGCCAATGGGAGAGTCAGTTTAGGATCTCTATGTAACCGCAAGAGAACAAAATCCAACCTTCCCCTTTAATAATGTTGACTTTTATATAATTTTATCCATGTGCTAACCATTGACCAGAGAAAATTCCTGTTCAAAGGCTTGAATCAATAATTTTGAATTTACATCTGTGGAACTAATTGTTTTGCATTTTAGACACCAACAGTTTGGAATTTAAATATAAGTCAGTAAATGTGTATATATAGAGCAGAGGTATTTCAAAACAGATTTCAAAACACATAATCTTGTAATGATGAAAAAATTGTGCCACTACTGATTTACAATAAGTGATTGATTATATGTGTTAATTTTCTACTTTTGAAGTGAGATTTTATTAAGAAAGTAAAACCCTACTTTTTCACTACATGATTTAATGCTGTACTGAGAAAGCGAGGTGCTCGCTATCAGAATAATTATATACTTTTGTAATTTTCTTGCCTTTTCTTTTTATTCTTTTATTAAATGTATGTTTCTTTTCCCCATTCATTTTTGTATGTTAATGCAATAAGAAAATAGAAAAGAAATGAAAGAAAAAAGAAAAAAAAAGAAACAGAAAATTGGCTTCTGATCTTCTTTACAAGCAGTTATAAATGTATTTATATTTTATCCTCTCTCTCTAAGGTTATTTATAGCCCTTCTTTCCATATTGTAGCCTTTCTAATCATCAAACACATTAAGTATAAATTCATTTCTTTTCTGTTTTCAGCCAAAAACCCGTAAGAAGTTTCCAGTCACTAACAAATATGTAGTCTTTTGCTGATGATTACAATTGAGCTCAAAATTTATGTTGCTGAGACAATTGTTAGGTGAATTTTGCCCCACTTTACAACCATTCTTGCCACAGTTGTTAAGTGAACCACTGCAGCTATTAAGTTAGTAGTAACACATTGTTAAGTGAATATAGCTTCCCCACTGACTTCGCTTGTCAGAAGATCGCACAACATGACCACTTGATCCTGGGACATCATCATAAACATGAACCAGAACATCTGAATTTTGATCACGTGACCATTGGGATGTTGCAATGGTTGTAAGTGTGAAATTCTGTCATGTCATTTTTTTCATTGATGCTGTAACTTTGAATGGTCACTAAATGAACTGTTGTAAGTCAAGGACTACCTATTATCTTTCCCTTAATCATACAAGTAAATTTTGCCATCTCTGCAAATTCTGTCATCTTTATCTACCATTGCTCCATTGTAAGTTTTGCTGAATCTTGCCATCTTGTGTTTATAATAATCTTTCTCCTGTTACTATGGTATGTATTGAAAGAATGATCCATTACTCTTTCCGAGTTGCCCAAGAACAATTCTGGTTTTAGTTGAATGTCAGTCTTAAAAATTCTTTGTAGCACTATGTATATTTGAATCTCAAATTTCTAGCTGTTTTGCAAGTCAACCAAGGATGACAAAAATGACCCTTTGTATTTTCTGGAAACTAAAAATAAGCACATTATGCACATAACCTTCAATACAAGGAAGAACAAAGAATCTCCAGCAGTTATTTGGACTGCTTCAAAATTAGGAATTGTGTTTTTTCAGAGTTAAAAACACGTCAGCAAATTAATTAGATTTCTGATGTATAGAAATTCCAAGATATAAAACAAACATGATTGTACAACATACTTGCAGAATTGACTGGAGGTCAGTGATAGTATTCCTGCCATTATAACGGAGCATTTCAATATTAGGACTGTATGAAACTTGAAAGCTCTTGGATTCAACAAAGCTTCAAAGAAGCGATATGAAGCACTGAATCAAAGCAACACTCCCTTTTGAAATTCCAAATAAGAACGGCCATCACACTTCAACTGGGATGCTAAGAGACCTCTGTACATGAATTGAAACAACTAGATAAAGCCCATGTCACACTGCACCAACGGATGCAAAGAGGATGTAAAACGGACAAAAAAACTTGCCATCTGTTGGTTAACACGATGTACTCACTGCCTCCGTTTTGTTTCCTCTCTATCCGTCCAGCATCCGTCTACTGACATTTCATCTACTCAGAAAGCTTTTCCACAGAAAATGTATCCAATGCGTCCGTTCTGCATCCGCTACGCATCCGCTATGCATCCGTTCTGCATCCGTTACGCATCCGCTATATCCGCTAGGCATCCGCTGTGCATCCGCGTCAACTCGCAGTTCTGCGTCGGACGCAGGAGGAAGCGGATACGGACGCAGAACGCGATGCAGAACGGATGCAGAACTAGATGCCAAGCGGAAACAAAGCGTTTTTTTATTTTTTTAAACCGAAAAACTTGAGAGGGACCATCTCGGATATTAAGGATGTCTACAGGATGCCTAGAGGGATGCCTAGAGGATCAAAGGGGACACCCATTACTGCCTATAAAAAAGGGCGGAGCAAATTGTCTGCATCTCACTTTTCAGACAGCAGACCACTGTGCAGACCTCTGCAGCCTATCAATCTTCCTCTTCCTCTTCCACAGCATCCATCCAGTCAACCTGGATCGTAACAAGTTCTTTTGGCAGCCACCATCCTTCTGCAACAGTGCGAAAGCCATCTACAGGCTCTGTGAACTCGTACTACGGGGAAGAAAAAGGAGCGGCCAAGAAGCAATCTGCATCCGAAGATGGATCAGAGAAGAGCAGAGTAACGGGGCTTGTACAACAAGCTGATGTTGGAGCTCAGGAACAAAGACACTCGGGCATTCCAGAACTTCATGAGGATACCTCCAGCCCATGATTTTGACGACAGTTGTGCAGCGCCTGACACCCAGGTTGACCCAAGGCACACACCAACTTCAGCCCAGCCTGGATCGGGCTCAATGGTGACACTCACTCGTGCACCTGGCTCGACGGGACCAACCTCACAGGAGCATGCAGTACAGCTAGTGGCGGGTGCCACACAAACCGTATCCAGCATTGTGGTCAGAGAAGTGTGTGAGGCCGATCATCGAAAATACCTGGAGGAGCTCCTCCACCAGTGCCCTCACTGAGAAGGATGGAAAGAAAAGTTGCAGAAGCCAGTGGTATCAGAAGTGAACTTCCGCCCACACCGTTGGAGCCATATGATGGGAAGACACTGGCCTTCAAAAGCACCACCTCAAGTCGGGCTCACCTTTATTTCAACTATAAGGGCTTCTTTCAGCATCGGCCTCCTTGCATGGTCGATGCTGACTTACAAGTTTCGGGCAGCAGCTTCATGTGGCAGATGCCCAGGTAGTTAACCATACGGGCCAGTTGACCTCAAGGAGGGGCTGGAAGGAAAACTCATCATGTTTCCAGATTCGCAGACCCCTCTGCCCAACGACACACAAGATGTGCCTACTCATCGTGTCGGGGGATGCACCCTTTTCCCTTCAGAACCTACTCAGAAGCCCTAGACTTCAAGACACGCACCCGTGAAGAGAGGATGCTTCAATAACAGCTGTCCAGGACAAGGCGGGTCTGGTGCCGAAGAACGCTTTGACATCCTGGCCAACAGGTTCCAGGTATTTCTCACACCCTGCAGCATCCAGCAGACCGTTGAGGTAGGATCGAGGAAGCTTGCTGCCAACCTGCACATCATCAGCGCACCCGCTACCCGGATCCTCTGCAGAAACAGTGCTCGATGACCTTCCAACAAGGTAATGGGGACATGGAGCCCGTAATGGAGGCAAGGCGAAAACCTGATAGCACTGAGATGTTGCAAAGGCCCCAACAGAGCCTCACGGGAAGGGGAAGAATTCAGCGCAAGCCCTCTTTGAGCAGCTGGTGCAACTCCCCAGCTGGAGCAATGGAGTGCAAGACAGGATGATAGATGATTAATGACGTGCTTCCTTCAGCCTGTCTCATCAACGGAAGTTGAGATGGGACACTGTATGTTGTGGGTTGCCTACATGAACATGGTCGTTAAATAAAGAGTTGTGTTTGTGTATGACATTTGGATGATTATACATTATCGATTGATAATAAAGGGATAGGTGTGGCACCAGGAGGTGCGACCATACAGCCCACTATGACTTGCACTGGCGGCTTATCTATCCCATTGCTATCCTTACCCCATCCCACAGCTATTACCCATCCCAAAGTAACCCTGCCACCCCACTGCTATTCTTAACCCATCCCACAGCATGCAAAGGCTAAACCATTTCTAAAAGTTTCACCAAGACTTTTATTAAAAAAAAGAAATGAAGAAGTTGTGGATCAAAAGATAAACTTTATTGAACAACTTCAAGCTTAAAACAAAAATGACCCAAGTTCAATTTGTCCAAATAAAGTCAACAGGTAGCCACCCAGTCTCTGGCACTCTTCCTTGAGTCAAACTCCGGAGGTGTTTTGCCACAGGTTCTCAGGGTGAAGGGTCTAGGTTGCTTGTGGAGGTGGGTGGGTCTGGAGTGCTGGTCTGAAGCACCACTGGGTGGCCCTGGCCTTGAGGACAACAGGGGAGCTGTGTAATTGTTTGAGAAAGCTCTCTCTTGTGAGACAGATAAACTTACTCGCACCCTCAGCCCGAACCGCCTATGCGCCCCCCATAAAGATAGCAGCCTGTTGATATTCCGAGAATGAGTTATCAGAATTGACAGCTGGCCTCAGACCCACATGCTGATTGAGTCCTTCTCCCTGACCATAGGTGTCAGCCCCAGTACTGATGAGAAACGATTGTACCTGAGGCCGGGCTTGTCTTCGTGGGTGGAGGAAGGAGTTAGGTAGTGGCTGTCTGGTTCTGTCAGCTGGAGTGAACTGGTGTGGGTGGTATCGTTGAAGGGTGTGGGTGGCTCATCACTTTGTCATCATGGTCGATCATTGGTAGTGGGCTGGCATCCGCGTCAGCTTCCGGCGCATCAGTGGGGAACCAGTCCGGTCGGCATACGGGTGATGTCACCCGATGGACTCTTTGCCTCGGGCTGGGACTGAAGGGCCTGCTGTTGGGTGCTGCTGGACCTCCTGTTAGCCAATAGCCTGGTCGGTGAGGGGCATGTGGAAGCCTTGGAATGGGAGGGACATCACTCATGGGGTGGAAGTGGAGGAGCAGACCTGGACTGGCGTGGGAGCAGGTTTTCCTCTGGGTCTGGAGGGTTGCTGAAGCCAGCTCGGTTGATCCGGTCCATTTACCAGCTGGTACTGTGGATCCGCCATTTCCTTGAGGGTCTGGTTGACATTAGGTGAGGAAGGGCTTGCGGTTGGAGGATTGAGGATCGGTTGGGCTGACCAGTGAGAGAGGAGATCTATCTGGTTGCAGGTGGTTGTCTGATCTCCAGCAGGAACAGTGGGCTCGGCCCTCCTGCTGTCTGGCTCTCTGCCTTCTTGTGCGAGGGTGGAGCTGGGGGGGTGGAGGCGGCTACGACCTGTTGGTGGATCGATGTCTCCTCTCTCCCACCGCACCAGGGAGTTCCTCCATGTGCTCCACCCACGGTGACAAAACAGCTGTCCGCGGGTTTTTCATCCGCCATGGCATGCTCCACAGAAACCTGGCCTGGAGACGGGACTGACTCTCGGCCGGAAGAGGACCTGAGAGTGTAGCAGGTCTGCCGGACGAGAGTGAGGTAGAGAGAGGGTTCCTGGTGCTCTCGTGGCGAGATCTCACCCTCCAGGAAGCTGACCTGGGCCATGACGTAGGTCTCTCTGTCATCAGCTTTTACGTGCTGGCCCAGATTTCTTCAGGTGCGCTTCCCGTACCAGGTGTGATATGTTTCCACCAGCCGAGGGAAGCACCTTCCCCGGAAAAGTGTTTAACCATACTCTCCGCCCTCTCTCTCCTAAGCAGGCCTGCCCTTCCCTTGCTCGTTGTCCCATAGTACAGCCCGGATGTCCCCTTTTCCGCCCACAGTAGATTTCAATCTCTCCTCTCCTTTGCAGTCCTTACTCACCGAGCACCTCATCCTCGTGTTCTCCTCAATGAAGTTATTGCCTCCTCTCCATCCCCGCATATGCTCTTCCTCAACTTGCAGGACCAGATGCGGCCCTCATCAGAGGGTGCCAACGGTGCTGGTTAGGGCCTGTGCTCCTCCACACCACCACCGCTAGCACACCCAGCAAGTCATCATCATCATCACAAGCAGGATCATAATCAACATCATCATCATCAAGCAGCAGCAGCAGTAGCCAGCGGAATCATGTCAATCATTCATCATCATCAGCCAGCAGCAGCAAGCAGGTGATCAAGGCGGACCAGGTATCAGCAGCAGCAGAGGTAATCACCAGGAGCACCCAGCAGCACCGCACCAGCAGGACCAGGAGCACGAGCAGGGACGACCAAGCAGGACGAGCAGACAGGAGCACGAGCAGTACGAAGCAGTACAGCAAGTCCAGGAGCAGCGATGCAGGATGAGCAAGTTCCAGGCACAGAGCAGACGAGAGGACCAGCAGCGCTTCAGCAGAGTACGCACAGCAAGAAGCACCACCGCAGGAGCGGCTTCACAGAAAGCTCCAGCACAGAAGAGCAAGCCCGAGCAGCAGAAGCCCCAGCAAAGGCAGAGTCAGGGACAGGGGGTAGGGTGGTGGCAAGTGGTGTCCTGTGTCCCTCTTGCCAGAGATGGCGGCAAGGTTGCTGGACTTTCACTTCTTTCCCATGGTTGTGTGGTTGCTGGCTGGCAGGGGGCTGCAGGAAGCCTGGCACCAAGGCTGGCAGGGAAGCCTTGGGCAGAAGGCTGGCACAAAGCCTGGCAGGAAGGCAGGCTAAGCAGGCCAGCAAGGCTGCACAGGCAGGCACGAAGGCGGCAGGAGACTGGCTGCAGGAGGCTGGCCAGGAGGTTGCAGGCAGGCTGGCAGGGAAGGCTTGGCAGGAAGGCTGGCAGCAAGGCTTGCAGGCAGGCATGCGTGCAGACAGCAAGGATCGATGTAACCTGCAGCAGGTCTTTCCTCTGAATGCTGGCACGTGCGAAGCTGCTCTCCTATTATCCAGGGGTTTCTGCGCAAGCATCCCCCCTTCCATGCGCAATTAATGCCAGGCATCCGTTAGGTTCCGCTGTGCCAATAGCCGACTAGGCTTCCGCTGTGGCATCGCTTCATCCGCTGTGCATCCGTTCTGCATCCGCTGTAATTTCTGGTTTTCGCGTCCGCTTTGCTTGAGACCCCCCGGAAGGCCCTGCGGATGTGCCATCTGCCTCCCATCTGCTACATACCGCTAGGCTTCATCTTCTGCATCCACTTTCCATCTTGCCCTGATCCTCCCGCGTCTGTGTTATCCGCTCCAGTTATTCAAATCTTTTGCCCCTTTTGACCTTAGTATTTTGATTCGCGGATAACAACGGATGGAACATTTTGCTCGTCCGTTGTGTGCGTTTTGCATCCATTGGGCAGTGTGACAGGGCCTTAAATTGAGTCAGTTCACTTCTCCAATTTGTGGTACCAAGGTACAATGTTTCTATTTTCTGGGATAAGTAACACTTCAAATTGAATTGCTACAATTCTTGTATGTCTCAAAAAAGAGTAGAGATTTCAAATATGACTTTTTTACCGATCCGGTTTTAACCTATGAACACTGGATGCTGATAATTAAATATCTAGATCAGGGGTCTTCCAACTTGACAGCTTTAAGACTTGTGAACTTCTCCCAGAATTCCTCCTTCAGTCATGTTCGCTCAGGAATTCTGGGAGTTGAAATCCACAAGTCTTAAACTTGCCAAGTTTGAAGACGCTTGNTCGCTCAGGAATTCTGGGAGTTGAAATCCACAAGTCTTAAACTTGCCAAGTTTGAAGACGCTTGATCTAGATAATAAACCAGCCTTCATTTTATATTTATTTCAGAATATACTGTTTATTTTTTACTTTCCATATAGTACATACATCCCTTTTCTAAAAAAAAACAAAGAAAAGAAAAAAGAAACAATCTATTTAGTTGCTCTGGAATATTAGTGTGTTAAGGAGTGATTTTTTTTCTGAATTGTTCTCTTGTCCATTTTGGGAGCTTCCTGGCCTCAGAGGAGCCTCTGGGAGGGGAGGTTGTTTTTGCTCCCCTAAGGGTCCTCTGAGGCTCAGGAAGAGAAAAAAACAGAGCATGGGAGGGGCGCGCAGCACTCCTCCACGCTCTGGTTTGGGAGCTTCCTGGCCTCAGAAGAGCCTCGAGGGAGGGCTCTTTTGCTTCCCTAAGGCTCCTCTGAAACTCAGGAAGACAAAAAATGGAGGGTGGGCCTGAGCCATTTTTTGCCTTCCTGAGCCTTCAGCAAGTGGAACCCGGGCACAGCTGATCTATGTACAGCTGATAGTCAGGAAGGAAAAAAAAGAAAGAAGTACCTTAGGCTAATGTCAGGCAGGCATGGTGAGCAAGCATCAGGCAGAAGGGCGACCGGGTCAGGGGTGTGGCCAGCCAGAACTTACTACCAGTTCGGTGACCCACACCAAATTCTTGCTACCGTTTTGCCCGATGTGGTGCGAACTGGTTGTATACCACCACCGATATGCATGCATATAACATAAAAAAGTGCTCTGCTTCTACTGTACATTTTCTTTGTAAATCAAGCAAGTAGGAAAAGCACCCTGAAGATTAAATTTTTTGACTGGTCATTTTTTCTAATCAGTGAAAAACTGAACAGTTATCCCAAATGTCTTAAAATGACATTTGAACTGGATTCCTTACACAATTTATCACATAACAAATCATTAGAAAATAAGCTACTTTCAGCACACATCCTAATACTTTCTAGTTAGTGAACTTGGTTACAAGATCCTTAAAGCAGAAGTCTCCATAGTAGTGGATTTTGACTTTTGCTAACCTGATTGTTCCTACTATACTGAAGCTCTGACTGCCTGAAGCAGAGCAATTGGAATGAAATTAGCAGAAACTTAAATAAATGATGTTTTCTTCTCCTGCAATCTTTGAAGGATCTATGAAGGCAAAGCTGAACAATACAGAAAGTTGTGGCCAAAACTACAGCTATAACAACACTGGACAAAAAAACCTTGGCAGCCAGCATGAAGAGGATTTATCGGAACTACTACTAGAGGACACTAAAAATCAAACTTTATAGAATTGTAGGATCCTCAAAGATAAATACTGAACCCAAGCTAGAAAGCTAAAAACAATCCACACAGCATGTATTTTTCAGAGAAGAAAATAGTTTTTGCCTTCTTTTCTGATTCTATCTATTTCAACTTGCCTGAAGAGTTTAAACTTAGCATGTACAAATGAAACTTGTTTGATGGAGAAAAGTGGTGATTGTTTGGCAGCCAATATTGCTCCTTTATATTTATGTATGGCAACTGAATTAGAAAAAAAGCCCTTAAATAAAGAAAAAAGAATGACACTGGCTTTGTAACAACAAAATGCAGTCCTTGTTTGGTCACATGCCAAGTTGTTAAACAAAAGCAAAGTAAAGAAAACTTCCTGCTTGACAAACAATCCCTGAAGTGTCGAGTATTCTTTATTCAAGTGCATTTTCAAACACACCTACTCCTATGCTCTATTTATTTCAATGAGAGAGCTGGAGAGCATTTTTATAATCTCTCTATTGCAATTATGGGCCAAAAGATGGTGAATGAATGACCCTAAGGATGCATATTGCAGAAGAGTTAATGAAGATAAATGAGTTCTTAACATCCTTCACTATCCTGTTGTATTTGAACTGACGGTATTGCCTGATTAGATTGTCATTCAGTCATCTTTCTGTTGGGAGATTATGAGCTAATAAGAACTATATTAACCTTTTACCAGGAACCAATGGTTGAAATTAAGCATAATGGTATCATATATTTTTTTTTAAATGTGATCCCTAGAAACTGTGTCTTTTTCTTGTTGCAAAGTGGCAGTGAGATCAGAAGAAAGAGGTGGAAATTCAATAGTTATCAATGCTTTGGGCCATTCTTCCAACATCTCATTTAGGGACAGTACTAGGGCTAAATGCAGGTCTTTAGAAAGAAGCTCTTCATTATCCATGGAAACAGGAGTAGATCATCTTTCTCTGGATCATTAATGCAGTCAGATTTTTTTGTTCCCAGTTTGCACATCTGCTTTCAGAAGTTGCTGTCAAGACTCTCCTTTTTACTTTACACATCTAAGAGCTGGGAGAAAAAATTCAACATGTGCTTTTTAACTTGTTAACATCTGTTTATTTACAGATTTGAAACCTGAGTTTCATTCAGAAGCACAAGTAATTACCCCCTTCTCTCCAGCAACCCTATACATTTCTGCAGCTGAAGGGTACATTTGATCTTGGCTTTTGCTCTGGACATACAAGTCATGACCTATCACTTTCTATTCTATAGAACCCTTGGGTCAATGAGATTTCCGACCAGTAATGGGTCAATGAGATTTCCCACCACCCCATAATGATGTCATAGGTCTTTGATTGTCACAGACCTATGACAATAGTCTCTGATGCGTCACAGACTTATCAGTAGTCTTAGATTGCTTAAGGCAGGCTCATCTGAATTAAATTTAAGGTCTTTATAATTCTGTCAGATGCTATCAAGAATACAACTACAAAAATTTAAACTAGGGAATCAAGTGGTCAAGAATCTGCAAAAAAGTATTGGAGACTGATCCAGACATGTGTGGAACAAATGATGGGAGAGTGTTGGATTTTTTTCAGAATTTTTTCTCCTAGGAATAACACCAGAAGGATATAGGATGGACTTCATTTATCTAATAGTACATGTGTCGATGGCAGCTAGAATAATATTTGTGCAATACTGGAAGAAGGAAAACATACGGCCAGAAGCAGAGATAATGAGGAAAATTATGGCTTGTGCAGAATCCTAGAATTAAAAAACAGTCTATGAAACGTGGAATAAATTCTATCAGTGGTTGCACAGAAGGCAAGGTTGGAAGATAAAGGCCCTGTCACACTGACCGACGGATGCAAAACATTTGTAAAAACGACACAGCGGACGAGAAAAATGTTCCATCCGTTGTTATCCGCTCTCAAAAGTGCCCTGAATTTGCATAACCCAGAGCGCGACAACACGGAAAGGGAAGGACAGGGGAGGACGCAGAGTGGATGGAAAGCGCGATGCTTCCGAGAAGCCTAAGTGGATGGAAGCGGATGAGAGTTCGGATGCAACATCCGCCAAGGCTTCCGGGACTGCAGCTAAAGCGACGCAAGAACGATACAGCAGATGCAAGAACGAACGACGCCGAAGCGCGCAAGTGTAAAGTTGGATGCACAGCGAAAAGCCCTAGTGGATGCAAAGCGGCATGCAGAGCAGAATCCTTACGCGGATGCCCTAGTGGATGCCTAGCGCATGCCTATCGATGCCTAGCGTGCCCTGCAACATGCGGGGAGGATGCATTGCGTCAGCACCCCATGGATATAAAGAGGCAGCTCCAAGCAGCTCAACATTCAGAGGAAAGACGCTTGCTTTCCAGAACACCATCGACTGCCTTCCCGGCCTGCCTTGCCTGCCAGCCTGCCTGCCTGGCCAGCCTTGCTTCCAGCCAGCCTGCCAGCCTGCCACTGCTAGCCTGCCTGCATGCCTGCCTGCCACCCTGGCCTGCCACCCTGCCTGTCCAGCCAGCACCCAACCATGGGGAAGAAAGAAAGCCTCAGCCATCTGTTTGCCAAGCCCTTAGGCAAGAGGCAGGCCATCCACCCTCCCACCCCCTGGCTCTCTCACTCTATACTGCTGGGGCTTCTTGCAGCAACGGGCTCGCTCTTCTGGGCTGCGGGCTTCTGCTCTTCTGCTTCTGTGAGAGCTGATTGATGACGTGCTTATGGCAGTGCTGCTTCTGCTGGGTTACTCTGCTGATGCTGCTATCTGTGTGCGTGGTGCTTCTGCTGGTGCTTACTCTGCTGAAGCTGACTCCTGGTGCTGGTGGCTTCTGCTGGTGCCTTCTTAACCCTCCTGCCTGCGCGTCTCTGGCCAGGTCCGTGCTCTGGTCCTGTTCGTGCTCCCTGGTCCTGGTCGTGCTCCTGGTCCCTGCTGTGCTCCTGGTCTGCTGGTCCTGCTCAAATGCTCCGGTCCTGCTCATTGCCCTGGTCCTCTGGCTGCTTACTCTGCTGCGCTGATCTCTGGACTGCCTGGTGGCTGCTGGCGCTGCCTGGTGCTTACTCTGCTGCTGCTGATCCTGGTCCTGCTGGTGCTGCTGTGCGCTGCTGGTGTGGTATGGAGAGCAGCCCTACAACTGGAAGCCTGCCCTCTGATGAAGGGCCCAATGTGGTTCCTGCCAAAGGGAGGAAGAGGCATATGCGAGAACGGGAAGAGAAGGCAATAACAACAGTCGAGAGGAAACATGGAGGATGTAGGTGCTGGAGTGGCTGAGAGAGAATGACTATCCTATGGCAGAAGGACAGACAGGCCTCATAGGACCACCAAATGGAAGCAGGCTGTTGGAGAGAGAAGGCGGAGAGCCTGGGCTACAACTTCGGAGGTGCTCTTTGCTGGTGGAAGCACATGCCACACTGGTACGGGAAGCTTGCACCTCAAAGAAATCTGGCCAGGCCGCGGTCAAGTTGATGAACAGAAGAGACCCTAAACTGTCATGGCCAAGTCAGCATTCCTGGAGGTGAGATCCGCCACCCGTAGGGAGCTGCTCCTCCTCACAAATTCTCTTCTCTCAGGCAAGCTGCTAAAGAGCCAGTCATCTTCCGGCAAGAGAGTCAGGCTCCTGTCTCCAGAGGAAGGTGTCTGTGGAGCGTGCCCCCGACGGAATGAACCTGGGAAAGGTGTTCTACCATGGCGGAGTGCGTGGAGGACTCCTGACACAGTGGGAGGAAAGGAGACGGCATTTTTTCTTCCACCAACATCCAACCTGCAATCCACCCCCAGCTCCACCTCCACAGAAAGGCATGAAGAGCCAGACAGGAGGGGCAGAGTCACACTGTCCTGCTAGATGATAAGAGACACAAATCAGGAGCAGCATAGATGCCTCCTCTCTCAGCTGGTCCACACCGACTCCTCATGCCCTCCAAACCAGCAAGCCTTCCCCTCACCTATGTGAAACCAGACCTGACATGGACATGGCGGCCCCAGTACCAGGTGGTGAAAGGACAGGATCACCGATCTGCCTTCACAGCACCTCCAGATCCAGATGAACCTGCTCCCACCCAGTCCACCCAGGCGCTCCCTCCACCCCTAGGTGATGACCCTCCATATCCAAGGCTTTCCACAGGCCTCACCTACCAGGGCTACAAAGCTTACCAGGAGGTCCAGCAGCACAGGGCAGGCAGCCACTTCCCAGTCACGGCTACAGGTTCATCAGATTGACACCCTTTGGCACTGGTTCCCACTGATGCTCTCTGAATGCCACCACAGACCCCCTGCTGCCACCAACACATCGCGATGCCACCTCATTGCCAGTCCTCACCCAGCTGCAAGACCAGACAGCCCTACTACACGTTCCTTCCCTCCACACCACAGCCAAGCCTGGCCTCAGTACATTGCACGGTATGGGGCTGGCAGCCCAATGGCCATGGGAGAAGGAGCTCCTCACATCACGGAGGCTGAGCCAGCTGTCTGAGAGCTCCTCAAACACACAGCCCCTGTTGTTCCTCGTCGGGGCAGGCACCCTCAGTGGCGCTTCAAGATACCACCACTCCAGCAACAGCCACCTCCACAGCACCTGGACCCTTCACACACTCCCTGAGACTGGGCACACCTCTCAGTGAGCCAGAGAAGAGTGCCAGAGACTGGTGGCTACCTGTATGACATTATTTGGAACGTGACTTGGTCATTTTTCCTTTTTACAGCTTGTTATTAAAAAAGTTATCTTGCTTCACACACTTGCTTCATTTATTTGTAAATAAGAGTCTTGGTGATCAAATTTTAGAAATGGTTTAAGCCTTTGCATGCTTGTGGGAATTGGGTAAACGATAAGCAAGTGGGAATGGGCAGGGAGTATATTTTGGAATGGGTAATCAGCTGTGGGATGGGCCAGGGGATACCTTTGGGAATGGGCAGGGGATACCTTTGGGATGGGATAATAGCTGTGGATGGTAAGGATATGCCTGTGGGGGAAGATAAACTCCAAGTCAAGCATAGTGGGACTGTATGTCCACCTCCCAGCTGCCACACGTATGGCCCTCTTTATCATAACAGATGTAAGAATGAATCACACATGTCAACATAAACACAACTCTTATTAAATACACTGTTCTAATGTAAGGCCCACCCCAACATACATGCCCAATCTCAATCAGTGTAGAGAAGACAGGCTGAAGGAAGCATCCATTAATCATCGTATCAATCCTGTCTTGCCACTCCACTTGCTCAGCGGGAGTTGCACCAGTGTTTCAGGAGGTTGCGCTGCTTTTCCTTCCCCTCCACTTAGGCTCTGGTTGGGGCCTTGCAGAATGCCTCAGTGTCTATCAGGTTTGGCCTCAGGCCTCCATGTCCCATTGCCTGGTTGGAGGTCCATACCCTGTTCCTGCAAGACTGGGTAGCCGGGTGCGCATGAAAGATGTGCATGATGCAGCAAGCTTCCACGATCCTCCTCACGGTCTCTGGGCGATGCTGCATGGTGTGAGAAGTAACATGGAACCTGTTGGCCAGGATGCCAAAGGCGTTCTCCACCAAACCGCCTTGCCCTGGACAGCCTGTAGTTGAAGACCCCTTCATGGGTGGCGGCATCTGGAATGTATAGGGCTTCATAGGTAGGTTTGAGGGAGAAGGCGTCATCCCCAACGAGAAGTAGGCACATCTTGTTTGTGTTGGGCAGGGGGTCTGGATCTGGGAGGGGGGGAGCCCATGAATGAGGTTGCTTCCAGCCCCTCCTTGAGGTCACGCATTGTATAACCTGGGCACTGAGCCTGAGCCGTTGCCCTGAAGCATCGATGTACATGAACTGTAGTCACATCGACCATTGGCGAAGAGGACGATACTGAAGAAGCCCTTGTAGTGAAAATAAATGACCCTGACTTTGCTTGCGCTTGGCAGGCCACGTGCTTGCCAATCTATGGCTCCAACGGTGGGGGAAAGTTCCACTTCTGATACCACTGCTCTGCAGACCTTTCCTTTCTTCCTCTTTCTTCAGTGAGGCAACGGAGGAGCTTCCTCCAGGTATTTCTTCGATGATGGCCGCACCACTATCTCTTACCACATATACTGATGGTGTTGTGTGGCACCCTCCACCATACTGCATGCTCCTGTAGGTGGTCCCTGAGGCAGGTGGGGCGCAAGAGTTTCAGTGCCACCTTGAGCCCAGAAGTTCCAGGCTGGGCCGGAAGTTGGTGTTTGCCTTGGTCAACCTGGGTGTCTTAGGACCGCTGCACAACTTCATCAAACTGGCTGAGCATCCTCAGTGAAGTTCTGGAATGCCCGAGTGTCTTCGTTCCTCAGCTCCACCATCCACTTGTTGTAGGGCCATCTGCACTCGCTCTTCTCCCGATCCATTTCGGACCCAAGACGCTTCTTGGACTGCCGTCCTTTTCTTCCCCAAGAACATGTTGAAAAGGAGCTTGTGGAGGCTTTCACACTGTTTCATAGAAATGATGGTGGCCTACCAAAGGACTGTGTTAAGATCCATGGTGGGACATGACTGGATGCTGTGCGGAAGAGGAAGAGGCAGATGAAGGCTGCAGAGGTCTGCACAGCAAGGCGACTCGGACTGAAAGTGAGATCCAAGGTGAGTTGTCCCCCCTTTTATAGCAAATATAGGTTTTCCCCTATGTGCATTTTTGCACCTCCCTAGGCACCTCTAGATCAATCTTAATATCTGAGGATAGGTCCCCCTCTGAAAAACGTTTTTTCTTTTTTCCATTTTAAATGCTTTCTCTTTGTGATGCTGCCTGCTTTCATCCCTTTTCTCTCCGTCTGCTAAACTAACGGCTTGCGGCTTCTGTCCGCTTTCCGTTCGCTTCCTCCTCCCTGTGTTCCGCTCTCCGCCTGAGGGATTTGAGTTGCACGGATGCACAGCGGATATCTAGCGGATGTACAATGCCGTAACGGATGACGACGGATGCAGAACAGGATGGTCCCCGTATGTAGCGGAATGCAGAACGACCCGTTGGATACATTTTTCCTGCTAAAAATTTGAGCAAGCTCAAAAACTTCTTTGAAGCAAAATGGAAAACCTCAGTCAACATATCTGGAAGCGGATATGAGAGAAGAAAAACAACACAGTGAGTACAGAACGGATGCATCCGTGTTAACCAATGAACACCAATGGATGGCAAGTGTTTCTCTCCGTTTTACATCCTCTTTCCATCCATTGGTGCAGTGTGACATGGGCTTAAGTAGCTATGATGGTTAGAATAATTAGTAAACAATGTATCAAACAAGAGGACTGTAAATGGTGAAGTAACATTTATATCTGTATAACAATTGTAACACCAGAATGGCTGCACCGTGTTGTATTTTTATAATAATAATAACAAAAGAATCAAACGTCAAAGTGGTTATATGATCAAAGTTTTGCCCTCTTTTTATATACTAAATGACAGATGTAAAAATTCCAACTGAATGGCTGTAACTACCGTCTTGATTTTTTGACCGTCCTGTCAAAGAAGTACTAAGGGTAGGCAAAAAATTAGGTGTTATTTTAATATGGGATGGGTTCAGTCTTATGCAGTTTGCCTCCATCTTTACTGAAGTCCCATCCTTCTCTTCTTTCAGTGTAAACAAGACACAAACTTCTTTTAGAAAAATGTGGACTAAAAATGTGCTTTTGGGCTAAAAAAATCTAGTTTAAAATGGATGTTCCAGAAAAGGAATAAGCTCATCGAGGGTACTCTAATATCTCAGTTAGCTTTCCAAGCATATACTTCTCTAATAGATTTATGACTGGCAGTGTAATTCTCCATAAGAAAAATGTGCTGGTCATCACCTGGACAATGTACTGTTTATCACTTCTATTAGGCAGGAATATATATTTAGTTAATTCTAGAAAAAATTAACTTTAGCCTCAAGGGACAATAAATCATCTTATATAGAGTTTATTTTAATTATATAGCGTTTCTCATACAAATACATAAAATAAGCTTCTAATTATTTATGCTAACTTGCAATAGATACAATTATTTACTATCTTCACACCAAGCTCAGTTTAATAAATAAAGTAGTTGCTTTTAATTGCAGTCCCTGGCAACCCACATCATTATCTCTCACAGGCTGCAGATAAGTTTGCAGACCGAAGTTAACATTCAGTTCCATGTCCAGAATTAACACAAGAAATATGCAATGTGAAATATGTTTAGATAGATATTCTCTCCCATAAACTTGCATTTATTTAGTTGCTTGTTTGTTTGTTTAGGTAAGGTTAGGTTACATTTTAGTAGTGCATTTTATGTTTATGTATTTGAACAGTTATGAGATTGGTTGAATTGTTGTACATTATCCAAAGTCACATTCATTGAGTTGGGTGGTTACATAAATTTTCTAAACAAACAAAGAAACAAACAAACACATGATCTGTGGAATTCACTGTGTGACCCATTTTTGGGATTGTAAAAACATCATAGTCAGCTTTGTTATGGATTTAGTAACAGAGTTCTCTTTTATATGAATGGCCCAGACCCTTCTTGTCAGTGTACTGGCAGTACGTGATACAAGATAACTGAATATATCATCCCTCTATACCCCTACCCCAAAACAAATATTTACAAAACATGGGAGATTAAAATGGGAAACCTAGTAAAGAGCTCACTAGGCCATCACCTTAGTGTTCAGAGTGATGAGGCTTCCTAAAAATTGAGGCAAGGAGAAACTGCATGAAAGTTATAGTACAATTATATAGTTTTGCTATTTTGAGAAGAGAAATCTGGTTTGGTTCCAAGCTGGGAAAAAGGCACTGTAATAAAATGGAGCCTGGCTCCAAGGAAAGTAGGTTTATTTTGTTTTCAGAAAGTTCAATGACAGTAGCAATGTTTCTGGGGTGGCTGACAAAATGGCTGAGTAAGCAGATGGATATTTATAGGGTTCTGGGGTTTTGTGATTGAGATGCTCCAGGGCTTGCACAATGTGGTGAGCCTTTGTCTTTTACTATTTCACATCCCCATGGTGATGGGTTAATCTTATTATGTCCTAAAGGTCATATCCTGTCCTTAAAATTTGGGTGGGGGAATGTAAATTCGTAATCCCATCAGTTGTGGGAGCTGTGGTTGAAGACGTTTTGCTTATGAATAGATTGGCCCAATCTTATATTTAGCAAAATATCCATCTCTAAAGACTTGAAGCTTCTGCTTGAGGCTAATAAGAAAGACTGTGGCTGCTTTCTGCCTTTGTTAAGATTTTTCTGCATTTCTCCTTTGGGTAAATATATTCTACCTCTTTTAATATTCCCCAAAATATTTCATTCTCTAGAAGTGAGGAGGACGGGCTTCTCACATTACCTTCTTGTTCACTATCTCCTCTATCTATGGTGGATAGGGTAGGGTAGGGTAGGGTAGAAATACCATTAGTTTTTATTCAAATAGGATAATATCTGTTGCAACATTTCCTTGGGCATTTCCTGATAGCTTCAAGCATCTATTGTAATGTCCATGTATGTAGGGAAGTGGGGAGGAGAAATAAGTTAAAATTAGCCTATTACTAGTCTGTACTAACAAAGATAATCCAGGATGTTTAAAGCCAGCATTGTTCTTCTATTTCTTTGAAGTAGATTATACTTATTTCCAGAAACTTGTCAATGGCTTTGATGATGAAATATCCATTTCCCTTTAGTTGGTCAAAACAACATATTGAAATTCTCTTACCATGCTGCAACAATAGTAATTATCTGGGGTATGGATTCTTTATTAAAATTTGTAACAGTCATCTGTATTCCTATAATTAAAGAGACACAAAAGCAATAGAAATTTTGCTTTCATGTGAGCTTTTTCTATTAATAGAAGAGCTTCTGAATAATATGATCAAATCACCTTGCTAACAATTGTTCTGAAGTGATAATAAAACATAGTTCATGGTATTTGGGCAAACCTATTGTCAGGATTCTGGCAGTTACTCCAATTAAATCATGAGCCTTGAGCCACACTCCCAAAAGTAAAAAAGATTTATTTGAAGGTAACATTCTACGTCCAGCATTAACCTGGGTGAAGCCAATTCTGAGATACCTAATTCACTGTCATCCTTGATCCTGCTTTTTCCCCCACCCCCCTTGGGTGTATCATCCAATGAAAAACGTCCATAGCCAAGAATCATCAATCATGCTCTCCAATTAGATTTTTGTGCGGCAGAAGCTTCAGTCATCTGATCAGTGTTTGAAGAAAATATGAATGGAATGTACTTTTGATTCCACACTGCCGCCTGCTCTTTGAAACTTCCTCCCCTTCTTTCTGTTTTCAACTATAAAACATGTATACAAAATGTTGTATGAGTTGACACCTATGCTTTGGCTGGTCTTTTCGAACAATGGAGTACACTAACATGTCAGAATGTTTTGTCCAATTCTAACAGGGATTGAAATCTAACAGGGAAGAAGCAAAGATTGAAAATATGTGTCCATGTTTTTTTTTAAACTTCCATTATTACTATAATTTCCTCTGCTTGTCAATATAATGGAAGAAAAGAAAATCAGGCTTTTAGTCAGGCTTCTGAAAATCTCCCTAACTTGGAAATATAGCAGAATCCTAGTAGGCAGAGTTTTCTCCAACTTCTCTTTGTCTTGACCTCAGTATGGCTCTTTTGTTGACTTTCTCAACTTGAGATTCCTCAAAAGGCCATCTTCCAAAGCTTCCAGAAAGGTATACCTGTTGGAGGGGAGGGTGTTTAATGTAGAGCAAAAAGATATTATGAAACTTCTAGAGTCCCATTTCTGCATTCAAAGACATTATCCCAGGAATCATATTGTCCCAACGCTGTTCCCATGGATAAAGTTGAATTTGAATTCAATGTGGATTGTTTGGCAATGAAAAGACAGGGATCAACTCTTTAATGCCTACCTGTATGACCCTATACAGGTAATCCTTGATTTAAGACCATAATTGAGACCAACATTTTTATTGTTAAGTTTTGCCCCATTTTATGACTTTTCTTTCCACCTTTGTTATGTGAATTACTGCAGTTGATAAGTTAGTAACCCAGTTGTTAAGTGAATCTGGCTTCCCCACTGATTTTGTTTGTCAGAAGGTCACAAAAGGGGAATCACATGACCCCCGGGACACTGCAACTATCATAAATATGAGTCAGCTGCCGAGCATCTGATTTTTTTTTAAATCAAATTTTTATTGAATATATATTAAAATATTAGACACAGTGCAGTCTTTCCAGCATTGTCTTTGCTATGCATACTATAACCTAAAACAAACTACTTTCTACTTATCATACATTGCTAAATTTGTACTATAAACATATCCAATATATTCATTTATATTTACAACATAAAACCTCATGTTTTGCTATTTTTATACAATCGTTTTATCCACTATATTCCCTTGTATTTACGTAGATATCATCCAGTTTCAATTCAAATCATCATTTTTTTTCTGTTCTGATTTCTTCTCAGGTCCAACCATTGGTACATTTTTTTCCAAATTTCATAATATTCTGTCTCTCCTTTAATTTAAGTTCTGATGTCAGTCTGTCTATCTCTGCACAAGCCAGTATTTTCTTTATTGTCTCTCATTCTGAGGGAATTTTTTTGGTTTTTTCCAACAGCACTGAAAAAAATAACTTATGGCATTTTCACACTTATGACCATTACAGCATCCCCACGGTCATGTGATCAAAATTCAGATGCTTGGGTTGGTATACTTAACACTGCACGTTATTTTTTTCAGTCCCTTTGTAACTTTTAATGGTCACTAAATGAACTGTTGTAAGTCAAGGACGAGTTGTATTTGTCATTTCCTCCATAGAATATAAGTCCTTCCTATCTCTCTTCATTGTTGTGGGTATTTTTTTTGTCCAGCTGATGATTTCACCAGCCCAAAATAGTAATGCAGGATATTATGGGATATTGGGTAAATGTGTAGCTGCAGAAGATTTAGAAGAATTACAGGGTGACTAGAAAAGTGATGAAGCTGATCAGTGAAGGAACCATATTCAGTTTTAGTGTAAACAATGTGGTTCCAGGCTCTCTGAAGACATTACAGCTGTAAAAGGAAGACTTCTCAGAAGACAATCTAGCCTGGACCACAAACTTCACTGCCAGATTGATTAGAAAGGATGATCTGAAAGAGATAATAGCAGAGAATAATTAACAATGGTTATTGTTAGTAATTTGCTAGACCAATTCTCGAATACAGCTCATCTGCCTGGAATCCACACTGTATAATGGACATTAATACAATTGAATGAGTCCAGAGGTATTTCATGAGAAGAGTACTCCACTCCTCAGCTTGCAATAGATTACTTTATGCCACCATGCTTGGAATTTTGGACTTAGACAACTTAGAATACATTGCCTGCGATCTGACCTAAGCTTACAGCTAGAAGAGCAAATATAATTTTGTGCTAGGAGTGTTATACTGAAATAAAATATAATTGAGCTTTTAATATTTAATGAAAAATATTTAATTTAACTAGGATGAACAATTTTGTTCAAAATTTGTATGAAAAATAACAGTGTAAATAACATTTGCTAATGAATTGTTAGACTATGTTGCTGTGACTCTTTGAAGAAAGTTCGTATTTTTTTAAATTTAAAATGGAATTAATTTCTCATTCTTGCTTTACAGAGTTGACACTACTTCAAATCTTTCTCCCTCAGAAAATTGGTTTGCATATATGTTCAGAAAAAACATGCCTGGAAAAGATATCTATATCTGTATCTGTATCTGTATCTGTATCTGTATCTGTATCTGTATCTGTATCTGTATCTGT